>JAKOGI010000263.1:500000-525000 GCA_029747015.1 Carnegiea gigantea | reverse complement strand
GTTACTTCAAAGAGAATCATGAAACCAAGAAAATTACAGTCAAAAGATCAAGACAAAATGGAGCATCAAATACAGCAAGACTGCACCCTTCCTCGTGCCTCTAGAACTCAGAAATCAGAACCGCTTTTAGTTCTCGGAGTACTGCCTAACTAGAGTTCTCAGCAAGGCGGTATAACATGATTTCCTGCTGCTTGAAATAGCGGCGATCTTCTTCATCGACAAGAACAAGGTTGAGATAATATTTGACACTAAATTTGTTGTTGATGTTGCGATGTGTAGGGGTCAGATCATACGGACTTAGAAACAGTCTAATCGGAATTGATTCACCTGCAACAATAAAAACAGTAGGCACCGACCCAAATGCTCAGTATGAGAGTCAAAAAGCAGTGCAAAATCATTGAAAAGCACAAAAAAATTGAAACTATGCACCAGCGAATAGTGAACAGAAATGGAGAAGAATCAATGACAACGGCATTACCTCTGACTGGAGCACCATCCATCAACTCAAATTTTGCGAGGGTCTCTGTCTCAACATGTGTGTTTGCACCAGAACCAGTGGACTCCCGACGCCTAATCTCAAGATCCATATTTTTAATCTTGATTCTTACAAGGAGAAAATATATCTTCCCAATTATCACATCCTTCAGATGGTACCTGGCAAAAATTCATATCGCCATAAGTTTCAAGAAGTTGAAGAACTAAAAGAGTCTAGATTTCTCTCGTCCCTTTTCACTCTCACTAAATGGTAGCTACCACTATGGCCGACAAAATATCCTCCCTTGAGTGCCTCCCTCACCGTGTAGACTCAAATCAGCAACTTCACATAGGTCACATGGCCTCCAAAAACAGAGAAAGCAGGCCAATCGAATATATCAAAGATTTAACAAGGCACATCTTTTAATATATTTCAAGCAAAAGATGTTGATCTCTTCACCACAAAGAGATGGTGATTTTAAGCTCTTAATACCTAAAGGCATCAACTAGAAGTTGATCTAAAAGCTCACAAAATGCAAAAAATGATTTGCCATTTGTTCATTGGTCGAAACTTATTAAACAGACCATAAATGATGCCAAACCTTATACAATTCTATATTTAGGGAGGGGATATGCATAGAACTAGTCACATGAATGTGTCAAACTTACTTGCTCTTATTATACTCGAACTCAATATGCAGGCAATCCTCAATGCCAACTTCCATCTGCAAGAGCCATTACAGTCACTGTGATAAGTAACAGTAACATTACTAGGAATTGTGGCATAAGAAAACAACCGGAAAACCTACGGTTTATTATGGAAGTGACTAAAAGCAACCAAAATAGGGACCTGAAACTTAAGTTTGTGCCTTCTTCAACTGTCCATACAATTGGCATATATAAGGCGCCCATTACATGTCAGTGGAACTGGCCAAGCACCACTTGCCCTGTCTCCAGGGCTTTGTGCCCTCACTCCCCAGGTTCTGATCCTAGGAGGAGCAATATCCCTCATGATAAGGCATATGGCCGGGCACAAATGGGCCTTGCCCTCAGTTGGGCCACGTGGCTCAGTATGTGCTGCAGCGCCCCCCCCCCCCCCCCCGAAAAAAAAAAACACACAGTTTCCTACAATACCGCTACCTGTAGCCAAACACTTGGCCCAGGTAGGAGAGATCACTTACCATTCCAAAGAAAATATTTCACTGACCTTAATACTGTTATTAATAGACGGTGGAGGGGAATAGTTGCGAACCTGATCCAAAAGAAGCGCAAAAATTAAAACATAAATGTACAGAAGTAAAAGGCAGAAAGCTAGCACGCATAGAACGAAAATGGCAAGCTCATTGTGTTTCTGACAGTTACACACAGGAATAGAAAATAACATAACACATGATGCGCACTCTAAAGGAGGAGGGGTGAGAAGAAAGCTTCTTTTGTAGAATAAAATTACCAGACCAAACAAGTGATGCCGAACAAACAGGAGGAAGACCACTTTTTCCTTTTGGGCATTAAAGCAACTGATCAAACTGTAATAACTTTTTTTTTGGGGGGGGGGGGGGGGGGGGGGGATGTTCAAGCTGTTTCACACTGCAATTAGTTACTGACAATATAGACTTGTATCTACAAGAGTAGTTTCATATGAATTTACCTACCTCCTCGGCAAAAGATAGATTAAACCTTGCTATGAATCCTAAAGTTGGTGGACCTATTCCTGAAGATAAAGGACTCTCTAACACATTATCAAGGGAAACTGTACCATACAAGGGAAAACCTCCCACTTAACGGCATTATCCACTACCTAGAACAACAGAATGCATGATCCAAAAAGTCTCCAAGCAAAGAGCTGACACATGTCAACTACATACACAAGACTTTCAAAAGATGAGAGCACTATTTTCTCAGCAAAATAAAAGAAATGACTAAATGGCCATGGCAAAAGGGATAGGCAAGCTTACCACAAAATCATGATATTCAACTATGCTACCAGCATAGCCACGGCTGATAGTTACCTTCAGTACATACCTGAAATAGCCATATCAAAATAAATATGTCTACATTACCATCAGCTATGTTACCCAGAATTGGATGTCTGGTGTTGGACATAGTTGCCGATCCAATTGCCTAACTCACTGAAGTCCTAGATATTAGGACATGGGGACATTGTTTCAAATTTGAACACAAATATGGGGATTTGTCACTTCACATAATGGGATCAATCATTCTGCACGAGCAAGGCTGCCTACATCTACGTCTCTCCATACCCTGTTAGGGTAGCACCGCATTGGGCAGTGTTGTTCAAGAGATTCTATAACATTCAAAACTAAAATATAAACATCTTTACACAATTACAGGCATAGCTAACATATGACCATAATGTCTAAATCATAAGGGAAATAGAAGAGATACGTCTTAAATAAAGATTGCCCCTCTGTTAAACAGAGGGAAACACCAAAGGACATTAGATTAGTAAGGCAAAAAAAAAGAAAAGCCATTATATTCCTGCCTTTCTTAATATCTGCGACTCTTCGAGGATGAACACATCTCCAGTACTTATCCTGGGTCTATGTCTGAGTGTCCAACACGTATCCAGTGTCCTATCTATGCCCTCTCACATTTGAGACTGACACTGCACAAAATGGAATGGAAGGCCAAGGTATCATGGACCATCTGTCAAGCATCAACTAAAATATGTACTCTAGAACAATTGCTTCGTATGACCGTAGCAGCTCCCAACATTTGGCCTACTTCTTATATCACTAACAAGTGGATCTTCAGGGTCGTCAATCCTTAAAAAAAAAACAAATGCAATCCTACAAATGCTTCTTGCTCATTACCCTTAGAAATGGAATTTGCAAATTCAAAAACCATTGCTGACAGGGATCTTCACCAATGACGCAGAACAACTTAATGTGGAACCCATTGAAGCGAAGTATAGGGAAGTATGGAGGCGGGCAGCTACAACCATCCACAAGTGACCAACAAAAACATTTTGAAAGAAGATATAAAAGAAGCTGAAAACAAACATTTGAAAAGAATATAGTCAGTTGAAGGCGAGGAATACATGACTACAAAATCGCAGGGCCAACCAAGGTAAGAGGTACCAAGAGATGGATATACTCGCTATATAAGGCTGTGCACATGAGTATTAGATCACCATAGCTTCCTATCAAGGGCTAAGTCCCTGTAGGGTACAGGTTCGCCACTCCCCCAAAAACAATAGTGATCGGTCCCGAACTTCTCCATCAGTGCTTCAAGGTAACTTCCTATCATTTAAAAAAAATTTTAAAAAAAACCTCATTTTGTGCATCTTATCCTCAACTAAACTCCAAATCCAATACTCCAAAAATCCCGCCACCAAGCCGGGTGTGGGGGGAGGGGTCTGATGTAGCAGCCTTACCCCTAAATTATAAAATTACAGAGAGACTGGTTCCAATTGACCCAAGATTTAAAACTGTATATTACCTACTACTCCACAGAAACGGAGCAGAGAAAATTTAGAGAAGGCATTTTACTTTAATCCGTACAATCCAAGCTGAAAAAATAGTTCAAACTTGCTTTTTTCAGCCACACAGATGTCGGACACTTATCTTTAACTAGGCTCTCAAACCGGCATTCAAATCCCTTCATTCCCTTCATTTCTTACCTTATCCTTTCTGTTGGGCCCAGACAACTACTATGATCTCTGCATCATGACTACCACCATCTTGTTGGACATCAGCAAATTTGATTGGTACTTTGTGTCATACAGCATTGTAGGCCAAGCATGTACCTGTTAGAAACTTGAAGGCAAGTCTACCCGGAATTGTCTTGTTGTTAATGCCTGGATCTATGTCAGCCAGATCCGAGGCTCCAGATAAATTCTCATCCTCTATTACAGTTAAAGAGCTTTTCTATTTCTGTAAACCTCTATTCATATAACACTGCTTGCTTAAATATGCTGAGGATATCCTCCTAAATTAACCCATTACCCTGTATCATGGACCCAAGACATTTGATGTTGTCCTCATCATCTCTGCTGTGGTTGCTCATTTTCACATGATCATCTGAAGAGCTTCTACCCCCATTCAGTTTGCACTCCATGTATATAGTCTTAGTTTAATTGAATCCCTTTGGCTGCCAGGTGCTTCTCATAGTTCTAAGCTTCTAGCTTCTCATTCATACTTTCCATTATCTCCTTCACTTCATCTATGTCCTTGACTGAAAAACACAGCATGTCACCTCGTCTTACATTATCTCCATAAGCCTATTATGACAAGTGCAAAGAGGAATAGGCTTAAAGAAGATCACTGTGGAGTCCAATGTCACCTGGAAAGTATTCAATATCTCCCCCAAGTGCACTAGTCCTTGCTCGACCCCATAAGCTTTTTCCAAATAATTTAATAACAATACCACATGCAAGTCCCTTTGTCCATTTGTACGAAGCTTCATCATATGCCTAGTTAGGTGTGTGACTTCAATAGCAAATTGGCCTAATATCAAACCAAATAGATCATCAGGTATACATAGTTTCTGAGACACTTCCTGACAACTTTCTTCCACAATGCGACTTTACAAGTAATCAATTGAATGCTTCTATCCTTGGACAGTTACAATTTTCAAAAGCCAAACAATCTTTCCCTCTATAATTTATGAAATTCAAAATGCTCTCTTCACATATCCTCTTGTCACAGATAACTAGGGCTGTAAAAATCTGATCTGATACGATAACCCGACCCGAACCCGACCCGAATTTACTGAGAGAAACACGAACCCGACCTGAACAGAATCGATTTCGACCCGAAGTCGACACGATTTGACCGTTTAGTGTGAAAATTTGTTATTTTTCAGTTTTGAGCAAATCTAAGCTATTTTCAAGGCCGCCACGAAATTTACCCATTTATTAAATGGGTCAATCCGACCCGACCCATTTTACAGCTCTACAGATAACCCAGTGGCTTTTCAGCATTTTCCCCATGTGAATTAAATAAACTAAAGAGGGACCTTTACAAGTCATTAATATAATGAGTGATTTTATGAAAACAGACATCCTGCTAATCGTCACAGAGGAAATTAGACATTTACAATAAGGCTATTTTTCAGCAGTTAAGCATTTAAAACGAAGCCACAAAACTACAGAGAGATCAAACAAGTCGCCAAACATACCGAAAGGAACAAATAAAAGATGAAAATGTAGTTGAAATAAAAGTTAGAAAGAACGGAATGCAAAAATATTTCACTGCTCCATTTATGTGACAAATGAACTATCGGCCATGAAGACTAAAAGAACCCGAAAATGTAACATGCACATGTCAGTTCGCATCCTTTAAAATTCCATTAGTTTTTCTCCCTCTTTCTGATAAGTAGAAAATCAGTATCTGCTCTAGGATACCAAGTCTCAATTATGACAGAATCCTTGGCAGACAAGGGCTTGACCATTTGACTCTGGATGTTAATTAATAGACAATGAATCGAACTATGCGCTCATGTTCACATCAGAACGAACATACCTAAGCCTTACATTCACACCATTATAAGTCTCATATGGCATTTCAACCGTGGAAAACTCAAAGGGGTATGTTTTCCTTTCATAGATTTCTCCAGGGACATCCAATTCGCGAACTGCAAACATGATCATCAATGAGTCAATATGAACACTTATCCTTTTATGCCAACTATGTTCAATATTAAAAAAAAGGACAAAAGAAGAACAAATTATTTCAATTAGTATATAGATGTAAGCAAAGGAATAGTAAGGACAGGATTTGATGGACAATTTAAAAATGTTGTCAGCTACACTGTGACTTTCATAAAGCTTTGAAAAAACATGTCATGTTGGTGCCACAGCATGGATTCACAGCCATCAAAACAACAGCAGATTCCATGGAAGGAAGCTCCTTATCAAAAAAGGAAAAGAAGCTCCTTTTCAAAAAAGGAAAAAGTCAGTCGTTGGGAAGGGCTGCACTTCCCAACATAAGAACGTGGATTGGAATATTGATATTTATTCAAAATCTTTACGAATTAAGATGTGGAGTTGGTATATGCAAAAGTGTATTACTTGCATGACTTTTCTACATGCAATAAACTGAGAATTTTTCTTTATTTTCAGTGCATTTAGGACATCTAATGACTAGGAGCACTTTCAGACAATTAGTCGATAGGGCACAAAATGACGTCTGCAAGTACATGATGGCATCTGAAAGGAAGCTTAAAAGTGCATGGTAATCAAGAATAAGATCTCAAAAAGTGGTCATGAAGACTGTGTTGTACTCAAGATTAACAAAAACTTTAAATTTTAGGCAACAAAGTGCACAGCGAAGACAAGGGGGGGCAGTTGAACACCATGCAATTATCGGTCTAGAAAAACCAGCAATTCTAGCAAGAGATTGAACACATACCCAGAGAAGTAAAGTCATAAAAATTGCCTCTGTCAAAGTACATCTCTGCAAGAAAAATAAAGATGTTCAAAGTATAGTCCAGATATTAAGTCCATGAGAGCACGCCCATAGCAAAAATCATAAAACCAAAAATTTAACAGGACCATTAATAACAGAATATTCTGGATGTTGAAGTTGAGGCATTATTCACATGAAAATTCGCAGCCAATTCCATGGAATGAAGGCACATCATTACATAGGGGCAATATAAACTATGAATTTGCTTCATGCCCAAAGAAATCTGATCAAGCAAATAAATCATGTTCCGCAATTAAGAACCACCTTGGTTCCACAAATCACAAGCCTCCATCCAAACTGTATTGAACAGTTAACACTCATTTTATATGAAACAATCATATTTTGCTAAAGTGAGAGTGGCAATCATAAGCTATCTATCATACATGCAGTCCAATCCAAATTGCATCTATGGTATAGAGTATAGACAGCTTCCACGTTGCGTTTTCCCAGCTTTAGGTTTGCATGCAGTAGTTTTGTTGCGCCTTCTTTATAACTAGTTATTGTTGTACTAATGCTAATTTACTTTTAAAGTTTACTTCGTGATGTGCATTCCCATGTCAATGACTAGACCATCCTAGCATATTTGCGTTGACGACTTCTACTTCTTATTCCTTTGTTTAACAAACACACACACACACACACACACACACACACATATATGTACATATATATATATATATATATATATATATATATGATCAAGAGATGTATTAAAGGTTTGGCTTCTATTACTATTCCCTGTCATTAATGCAGTCTTAACATTATTACCTCTGTACAACTATCACAACATATTTTTATATCCTTTTTCTTACTTATTTGTCTTTTCTTTCAAAGATGTTTTTTAAGTCTTAAACCACTCTGCAAGGATTTTTCCCCATTTTTAATGGGTATCTCATATACATATGTTTTTGTGTTCCTATGATAAGCATGGGTACACTTGGATCTCCTTGATCCTGCTTCCGCAAGATCCATATTTGTTGCTATTTTGGGCGGTGGTAGTAAACTATTTGTTGAAGAATATGATTGCAATGCATCATGAACGCATAGCTGCGTACACAGAACTTGGCCAATACGGGCGAGTATAATGTGAAAGTGATAGTATATGAAGCACAAGAAAGCTATAAATGGCCTTGCCATGTTCCCAATCATGCCTTGTTAAATAATACAGCAACTTCTATGCAATTTTATACCACAGATGAAGTAGAGCATATATCATAAGCTCCATCCCCTATCCCATTTGAATCGTGGGCAAAGCCTCCTGGGTGTTGGTTTGTTTCATTTTTTGAAAAATAAGCCAACATAATGCAACTATGCACTCATCATCAAATTCTCATAATTTAGCCAAAATGAGCAACTGTGATGTGAAACTAATATTATATGAAGCACATCAAATATATTAAAAAAAAAAATTCAACGTCATCAGCAATCATGAAGCAAAATTCTACACCATCACAAGCACAAATAAAAGACTTCACATTGTTACAATTTTGAAGAAAAACCTCAGCATCTCAAGTTCAGACAATAGAGGGAACAAGGAACATCAAAGAGTGCAGTGACTCCTTCACCACAAACCAAATAAATAAATAAATAAAAAGGCGTCCAGTGAGAGATACAATATGACTACAGGACTCTTAAGAGAATCAAAGCAAAACAATGAAGCAAAAACCCACCTATTTGGCCAAGAAGCTCAACTTTAATGCCATTGTGCTCAATCTTTTTCCCCTGGACAGGCTCTACGGAGATCTGGAGAAGTCAATAAACGAAATCAGAAATTCTAGGATACAAGTTATAAAACCACAGAGTACATTATGCCATACGAGGGTGACACAACGCTAGGTAGAATTGACAAATTTACCTTGCCAACAATATTTTCTTGACTTTGGAAAAGGGGAACCATGACAGTTTGACCATTTTCTTTCTTTATTGGCACCTATTTTGAGCAATTGCACAAGCAAAAGACCGTCATGAAAGCCAAAGATATAAGCTCGTGAACAGAAAATAATAGCACTATCAGCAAATAAAATGAAGGACAATGATTACACTCAAACGGCAGTTAATATACTAGGAATAATAGAAGTGAAACAGCTGGATAGGCGAGTATATTATACGACATGTGACGGGAAATGTCGACTGCATTACCACGTTTCCATTGGTCATGATAGAGTATAAGGAAGCTGATATCTCTCACCATTCCCCAGCTCTGATATCTATTGCTCCAGATAATCACAATGGTACGAAGCTCTTTAGGTTTTCCGACATCTAGACAGAGGATGAAGACTTGTCTCAGTTGTCCAAGACGCTTGGAAAAGACCTGCTGATGGTTGCATTACATATTGAGTTTAGCACTAGATGAAGGATATGAAGGAAAAATAGAAGAGTCTTGCCCAGAGAAGTATATCAATGCTGAGCAGAAAATTATGGGGCACCAACAAGTGCGTAGATTCAGCATGACATTCTTGCCTTTTGAGCAGGGTTTCATCGATCAAGAAATCTCTCTTATGAGCACATCGAATAATTTAGCCTCTACTGAAGATGAGATTGCTAAGCAGAAATCCAGACATATCCGGATCAAAGCTGGGAATACAGAAATTAAGTTCTTTGAAGGTAGGGGAAGCTAGAAGAAATCTATGTAAGGTGGTGGCTTTATATCTCTTGGGTTCTTGTGCTAAAGAGCTTCAAGCATTGATCATACAGCGTTGAAAAAAGGAAGTTTACTTTCTCACAGAAATAAAGGCAGCTCTGCAACCGTGTAACAGAGCCGAAGATTAAGGAAGCGCTTTAGTGATGATGATGATAAGACTTTTGGATATAATGGGTATTCAACTTACTTCTCCAACATAGACTGGTATATCATTGGTAGGACATCTGCTTGGCTGTTCAAGCTTTTCTTGCCAATGCCAACATCCTCAAAGGGATCAGTAGGATCTATTATCACCGCAGTCTGGATCCCTAAAATTAGAATGCATCTAAAGTTGGCGACTTTAGTCCTATAGAGTGCTGCACAGTTTTTTATAAGATAATTTTCAAAGTAATTGTTAGTAGAACGAGGAGTGTTCTCAGTGATTTGAGTGGTGACGATCAATCTTCATTAATCCCAGAACGCATGGTAGAGACGGTACCATCTTGGTCAATGAACCTCCTAAACAGTATAACAGAAAAGGTACTTCTCCCATATGTCTGGTGAAAGCTCGATGTCAAAA
This sequence comes from Carnegiea gigantea, assembly GCA_029747015.1. Classification (NCBI taxonomy): domain Eukaryota; kingdom Viridiplantae; phylum Streptophyta; class Magnoliopsida; order Caryophyllales; family Cactaceae; genus Carnegiea; species Carnegiea gigantea. The sequence continues at coordinate 514,895 of JAKOGI010000263.1, read as the reverse complement.
AAGTTATGACTTTGTAAAATGGATACCCCCTGGCCCCGCACACCCCCCCCCCCCGGCCATATGAATATTCAACAAATTTTATTAGAAAGACATCAAGAGGATGTCACTTATGTACAAAAAGTGCAAATACAAAGATCATCAATCCTTCGGAATAATATTATTATCTACAAAATCCAAATAGATCAAATGTCGGACTTCAACTGTATAAGGTTTCCAAAAACAAAGCTTAAACTCCTGATAAGATAAAACTAAAACCACCAACCCCCCCCCAAAAAAAAAAAGAAAGAAATGCTGATTCCTTCCTTTCTAAATGCTCCACCAAATAGCCGTAGGGATGATCTTCCAAATGCCTAGGACACAACCCTTCTTAATCCTCCTTTTCCAACTAATTAGAACATCATTACCATTCCTAGAGCCAACCCAACAAACCCCCAAGAGCGAATGATAAATGCGAAAGAGACAAATCGCACCTGCTAGCAAAATGGGAATTCCTACTTTTCAGCATATCCTTCGTGGCAGCCTTGCCTAAGGTAGCCACTCAAGAAATTAACCATTTCCCCAAAGAGGGGAAAAAACAAAAAACACTTTGGTGTGAGCTTTAGATTTCTAGATGGCCTTGATGGAAAAATCAGTATACTTGGATCTTTTCAGATGGCCTTGAAGTAGATTCTGAGTCATTTTGGTTGTTCGTAGCAATTTGTCAATGCAATTTATCTTTGCAATACCTCTGTCCCATGCACTTTTAATGGTGAGTTGCCCATATCTTTTCGAGCTAAAAAGAGCCTATGACAGGCAGACAAGGTGACTCAATGTCACTTTACCTTTTCACTTTAGGGATGGAAGATTAAGTATGCTACCTGTAGGGCCAGACTTCAATTAACTTCCTAAATGTGAAAGACCTAAGTTGACCCATTTGGTTTTTGCAAATGTCAGCTCCTCTTTGTTGGAGGAAGTCTGCGTAGCTGTCAATGGAATGTTTTGAAATTCAAATATTTTTATGTGGTCTCTAGATTGGCATCAAATCTGCCTAAGTATGAGAGATTTTTTTGGTGGGGTCTGGGAAGAAGGAGAGGATTATGTAGAAGGTGTGGACATTCAACAGGGCAAATTGCACAAGGTATTGGTCTTCAACAAAGCACATTACCTGATACCTATGAACTTATCCTATATTGGTAAGTTACAGCTCACTGAATCTATTATTTTTGTTATGCAAACATAATGGGCTCTGAAGCTTATTTTTCCTAGGGCTCTAGTAAAACACATTGAGATGCCGTGTAAAGTATTTCTGCAGATGGGATTGTGTGCATTGTAAAAGGCATCTAGTTGCCTGGAATGCAGTCAGCAAGCCTAAGATTCAAGGAGCGATGGTATTTTCAACAATGGTATTTGGAACCAAGCAGTCATAAGGGGTGCTTCTATGGACACGTCAATCTCAAAGAGAAGCTCTGTTTATGATTGATCCACTCCTATTGCATCAAAGGAAAATCCTTGTGCCAGAGAGTGCCCTTTACTCGTCAAGACATAACTCTTGTCTTTCGATGGCTATATCTGAGTGCCTGACATGCTTCCCATATATGATAGATAGCTTAAAATTGGCCTGAATAAGGCAACTTTATGCCCCCTTTGTGAAGTGATGAAGAGCGTCATAGTCATCTTTTCTTCACATGTCCTATGTCCACAAGCATTTAAGCTAGCATTTGTTGATGGCTACAGTTGGAGAGTCCTCGTGAATGGGAGAGGATGTTTATCTTGACTGGGAGATAAGAGAAACTGCAGGTGTGCTTGAAAGTATGTAAGGATGCTTTCGCTGCTTGCATCTATTTGCTGTGGAATGCTCAGAACAATAAGGTGTCTAGAGAACAAACTCAACATCCTCAGAAGATCACCAGATCCATTATTCAGGCCATCCACCAATCCACGTTAGAGCTGCAGGCCGTAAAAGCAAAGTGTTAAGGAGTATTGTAGGCTGAATTTGAATTGGTATCCTATGGCTTGAGATTTGGAGAGTTGTTGGGCTGCAGCTTTGCTTCTGCGTTCTGATGCGTAACAGGTTTTGTCTGGTCCTGTCGAGCTATTTCTAGTTTGCGGTAGTGCCTATTCCCATACTTTGATCTGTATTGCAGCATTGTTTGGAAGTAAAAAAGTTATATTGAGGATATAATTATAGGGATTGCTCCATACTCACATGATCTGAGTTGCAGAAACAAGCAATCTAAAACCTAAACTAAACTAAGTTTGTGCAATAAGTAGTGCTCCACAGCAGACTAAGTCATCCAAGAAGCGTTTCTAGTAACTATGGGTGAGAAACCATATAGCAATTGAAAATGGCAATACACTTGAGCAAGTTCAATCAATTTCAAAGTTACAAAAGAAACATGATGTTCATGATTGATTTCAAGTCACATTTTCTTTCACCACACAAGCAACTCAAACAACGAATCATTTCTTTGCTCACAATGGTAAGAGTACAGCTAACAAAGGATTTTCATTTCACAGCTCAACGTAAGCAGATATAAGTCCACCATGGTCTCCGCCTTCCTCCATTAACTGACAACATTTCTAATTCGCACTAAACAACACAGAAATTACCTTCTTCCGATTCTTTTCATCTGCGAACGTAATTGAAATGTGACAAGCAGGCTTGAATGCTCCAAGAAGGTAATTCTGAAAAATAATAAACAAAACTTAGTCCTTGATTGATTAATCTTGAACCAGTAATATCCACCATCAGAAACATAGGCTTGTCACAGTCGTCAGCAGCCCAAAACAATGGGGAAAAAAATATCAGATTCCACAAAATGAACAGAAAAAGGAAAGAGCAAATTACCATGCTTTTCAGAATTGGTATCCAATCGAAGCTCCAAAGGGTTTCAACCAATTACCTACATGCAAAACACACAATGCTCATCGTAAGCTCCATTTCTAACAAGTAATAGATTTTTGTTACTTATCTATTTCCCCAATTCCTCAAATTTGTTCATCCAGAATTCAACAATTACAGAAAGGCCGGGGGAGGGAGAAAGAAAGTAAGCCCTAAAAGGAGATCAAGATAGACAACGAATTCGATCACGCTCAAATCTGAATTCGTTGGCACAATTTCCCACTAAACAAAGGTAAATATCGATACGGTCGAAGCAGCAACAAGAAGCTTACAGAGATTTATGATAGTGTGCGAGGGAACTATGATGATGATGATCGCGGCGGTGGTGGTTGAGATGACCTCAGCGACGGAGGAGATGAGAGAGATCAGTCGCCGGCGGGAAAAGCCGGTGTTGGAGCTCCAAAATCGCCTGCGAAACAACTTCACCGGAGGGAGAAAGAGAAGAAACGCGCGTGAGTTGCAATTTGCAGGGATGGGGGTAGGAGGCCGAAAATGACGAAGGTGGCAAAGGGCCAACAATATCGTCACTCTGCGGAGTTGTACTCCCAGTCGAGGGCCAAGCTTTTGAGGAATTAACTTCGCTAAGTCAAAGGCCGTAAAACCATTACTACCGCAGTGCCGGGTGTCCTCTTGTGGAAGTTGTGGTCAGCGGCTCCATGCTTAGGAGCTGCGAATCCAGTGGGTTTGAACCTTGAACCAACATTAACAGAATCGATCTATAAGTTAATAATTCAGCAGTTTCGATTAGATTTGACTAGTTAATTTGTTTAACAATTAAATTGATTTGGACCGTCAAATTTGATTGATATCATCTCTAATTTTTCTATGCATTCTCATATATTAGTAATTTAGATATTTTGTCTAATATTACAGAAAACATTAGATGCAATAAAGTACTTATAATGATAATATAATGACGTAACAAATAGTATTGGATTGCCGACCTGGCTATTATGTAAGCATAAAAGGCGAATTTATCAAAAACTTTCTATCTATTAAGATTAAAAATAGTTGGGATGGACATGAAAGGAGGAAGATATCTACTAAGAATATTTTAGAAAATAGTCGACAAACTAGATAATACTATAGATCCAAAGATTAAGGTAACGATAATAGAGGCCGAAAATTTTGAAAGTCCTACGCCAATGCAAAAAATTCAAAGGATAAAATTTAATCCGCAGGAAATAAAAATTGATAGGTCTTTAATATTTAACTTTGTCAATCCCACAAAAATAAACAAGAAAAATGTAATAAAAATTTATGACAATGGTAAAATTACTATTGAACCCCAATTATTAAGATGCATGAGTGTAATATCAAAATGGGGATAAGTATCTTCGACAACTAAAGAAGAACTTGAAAAAGATGATACAATTAGTATGACCAGTGAAATGAGTAGAATGAGTTTTGAACCCACAAGATACAATATAGACCAAAGTATTGAGTCTAGATAGGAAAGTTATTGGGTGCAAAACAAAAACTGTTAGTGAGCCAATCTATGAGGATGAAAATATGACTATGGAATTATGCTATGAAGTTACCAATACAAACCCTAACAGCATCTATATCCCAATAAATGTATGCTTAGAGGGATATAATAGATGTAAATTGTGTGTTTATATCGATAGTGGTTGTTCTGTATGTTTTAGAAAAAGATCTTTATTTTTGGAATTTATGTGGAAAAAAACCAAGAATCCTTTACAGGTAAGGATAGATGATAACAGTATTATGGGCCGCAACGAAGCCGTGAAAGGATTATCTATAAAAATAAGAGGAGTCCAATATATTGTACTAGTTCTATGGGATACTAATCAACTCTCTCATGATATGATTATTGAAAATAATTTTTAAAGGTTATATTCTCCATACACAAAGACCATAAACCAAGTAGTATTCACAATAATGGTCACACAATTCTTATTGATATATTAAATAAACTTTACACGCACCAAAACATTGAGTTCACACTTAGAAAGCATGATGAGAAGGTAATACCTACACAAGGTGAGATAATTATTAATGAATAATAGTAATAATTACAATAATTATTAATATTAACATTAACAATAATTGTTATTATCTTTATTAACATTATTAATAATAATTAACTTTAATAATGATAATAATTTAAACTACTAATTACTACTATTAATAACAATTAATAATAAGAATTAATCATTATTATTAATAATTCAAATAGTCACTATTAATATTACTATTAATTACTAATAATTAATAATTAATAATTATAATAATAACAATTATTATTAGTTAATAATAAAAATAACAATGAACGATGAACTATAATTATCAATATTAATAATAATAATTCTTATTAATATTAATAATACTCATAACAGTTGCTAATATTGATAATAATTATTATCAACATTAATATTAATAAAAACAACAATAATTATTATTATTATTATCACAAGTATTATTATTATTAATGAGTATTAGCAATAGTTACAATAATAATTATTATTAATATTAATAATTATTAATTAAAACCTAATGAATTAATAACATTATTAATAAATAATAATTATTATTACTAATATTAAAAATAATTACTACTAATTTTATTATTAAATAATAATTAATTAATAATTAATAATTAATTTTATAATGATAATTAGTAATTAATGATAAAAAGAATAATTAATAATAACAATTATTAATATCAAAAATAAAAATTAACAAGAATAAGAACCATAATAATCATGATGATGATAATAATAATGATAATGACAATAACAATAATAATAACGATAATAATAATTCTTTTCAATAGTAATAGAAATATCATAATAATTGTTAACATTAATAATAATAATTGTTAATATTGAAATTAATACTAATAGTAATAATAACTATTATTATTAATATTAATATTATTAATTAATAATATTATTATAATTATTATAATAATTATTACTAAAGAATATCAGTAATAATCACAATAATAATTAATATTAGTATTAATAATTATTATTACTACTATTAATAATAAAAATTATTACAATTAATATAACTAATAGCAAAAATTACTAATTATTAATATTACTGATAAGTAATAGTTATTAAAATAATAATAATTATCATCATTAATAATAAAAATTAATAATTATTAGTGTTAATAATTATTATTTTGCAATCATGTTTATTATTATTATTATTTAGCATAATTTCTATTAATATTATTATTAATTAACACTATGTATTGAAAATAATAATTAATAATTAATAATAATTATTACGATAAAAGTAATTATTAATTAATAATAAAAGTAATAATGGATCATAATAGTAATTATTAATATTAATAAGAATTACTAATAATAATTAACAATAATGATTTAAAATTTATAACAATTATTATAATAATTATTATTAATTATTAATAAAATGATATTTAATCCTTAATAATAATTATTTTTAATATTACTAATAATAAGAATTAACAATAATAATTCCAATAATAACTCCCATTAATATTATTAATAATCATAATAATTTTTAATATTGATAGTAATTATGATTAATATTAAAATGTATATTAATAGTAATAATAATCATAATCAACAAATAGCATTAATTATTACAATAATAATTAATATTAATATTAATATTAATTGTTATTACTGTTAATAATAATTATGATTAATATTGATATTCATACTAATAAATATTACTAATGATTTTCTTCAATAGGAAAATCTATGAGCTTCCTCCCCAAAAGTCCACATTCATCCACCATTTGAAGTGTACATTTCCACTGAGATAAAAAGAGACCAAGGGGCCCACTGGCTACTTCAACGCCTAAGAAATACTTGACGTGTCCAAGATCTTTTAACTGAAAACAAGAATTAAGGTACTGCTTAAGCTCCTTGCAGGCTTGAGAGTCATTGCCAGCAAATACAATATCATCAACATAAACCAGTTAAACCAAAAAAAAAAACAAAGCTTACCTTTTCAATAAGTGAAGGGAGAGTAATCTCCAAATGATCTGACGAGCCCATATCAGCTAACATGGAAGATAATTTGGCAAAACATTGATGTGGAGCTTGGCACAAACCATGTAGTGACTTATGAAGTTTGCAATCTTTGGTTCATGAGATAGTAGTAAAGCCAAGTGGCAAGCACATATAAACGCCCCTATTGAGATCACCATGCAAAAAGACATTATTGACGTCCATCTGATGCAATTCGCAACCTTTTACAATAGCAACTGACAAAAGTGTTCACACACTAGTTATTTTGGCCATTGGGATACATGTTTCATTAAAATCAAAACCCTCTAACTGATGATCTCTACGTACAACAAGTCAAGCGTTGAACTGCTCAATTGTACCATCAGACTTGCACTTCACCTTGTAGACCCTTGAATTTGTAGTTAATGGGTTTCTTTCCAGGTGGAAGCATATTCGATTTTTTTTTTTTTTTCTAGAGCCCGAATCTCATCTCGCGTAGCTTCCCACCATGGCGGGTCCTTTGCTGCTTCATGATAATACCTGGGCTCAACAAGTTTTGTAACAACAGCTTGGAAAGCTCTGTGAGGGTTAGAGAATTTTTTGCATGTGATATAATTAACTAAGGGAGAAGGCATACCTGAGAAAACCTTTTATGGTGATGTGTCTTGAAGAGAGGGTCATGAGTACGAGTACCATAGCGAACATAATCATCGAGATGTGAAATACGTCAGCGCTCTCGAGGGGACCTCCTAGTTTAGCCAAAAGCAACCTCAGGTTGCCCAGTAGTATTTTCACTTGGCCCAGTAAATCTCCTCCTTGCTTCATGTCCGGTGGCATCATTGGCATCAGGCGACCCACTGTGAGCATGTTCCACATCACCCAAATTTGACCCAGGCTGGCTTGCTGGGAAATCAAGTAGTATCGGCCCAGTTTTTACCGCAACAGGCCTAGGCTGAACATCTTAATTATGGTGCAACATCCCACTTGTCCCATCTTGTGGATCAGCATACATGCTTAACATTTTGGGCCCATCATCAAACACTAAGGCTGAGCATTTCTCGATTGAACACTAGCTTCTTGAGTGTTGGCAACATGATAATTGAGAGAAAAGGGAAAAATATGCTCATCAAATATCACATCCTGACTCACAAATATTTCATCTGTTTCTAATCATAGAGTTTCCATCCTTTCTTCCTATATGAATATCCCATAGAGATACATTTTCGACTTTGAGAAGCGAACTTGTCTTTTAGTTTTGACCTCAGATGTGCAAAGCATAAACCACCAAAGACCTTTATGGGATCATAACTGGACTTTACTCCAAAAAGAACATCATGAGGAGTTTTTCCTCACAAAAGCTTGCTTGGAGTCCGATTAATAAGGTAGGTAACAATCAAGGCACGTTCACTCAAGAACTCCAAAGGTAGGTGAGCCTGGAAGCGAAGTGCCCTAGCACCATTTAAGTTATATTAGTATTTCCATTCTACCCTACCATTTTGTTGAGGGTTGTCATTGCAACTAATTTGATGAAGAATTCCTCTTTCTAAATAAAACTGAAGCACTGATCCAAATTTGAACTTAAGCCCATGTCACTTCAAACAATTTTCACATTCTTTTCAAATTCATTCTGCACCATAATAATAAAGTTTTGTAAAATACTAGCCACTTCCCCCTTTTCTCTCATCAAATAAATTCAAACTGCTCGACTAACATCATCTACTATAGTTAGAAAATAATGTGCACCACAAAACGAAGGAATTCTGTAAAGCCTTGTATGTCACAATGGATGATTTCAAAAAGATCATCTGCTTTAGTTCCACTAATATTAAATTGATGTTGGGTTTGCTTTGCACAAAAACATACATCATAGGGATCAACCTTATTATTTTGATAACAACAACTAACACCTAGATCATTAGGAAGCAAAGAAGGATCATGACTTGATAGGTGCCCAAGTCAATTACGACATGGAATATGTGAGTCCACTATATGAGCTTGTACTTTCACAGTTGCTGTTTCATTGAAGCAGTGGACCCCTTCTTTTAGTTCGCCCACTCTAATAAGGTTCGTTGAGATGCAATCTTGTATCACATAAAGTTTATCAGTAAATATCACTGTGCATTTTAATTCTCTATTTAATTGAGCAATTGAAACTAAATTCCAGTGAAAATTTGGAATATATAAACTTTGCTCAGATTTGTTTTCAAACCCAAACTCATGGATTCTTGCAACTTTGCCACTTGAAAGACTACATCAGGCAATTCAACAAGAATAGGAGCAATATTCTCCACTTGGCCCAGAAAATTCAAATTTCTCGTCATGGTTCGAGATGCCCTGGTATCAAAAATCCAAGTAATATTGCCTGACAATTTTTCATAACCTATTTTGGATGGTTCAATGAGGCTCAGTAGCCTCTGCATTTGCTCGGATGTCAGACTCGGAAGCACATTCTAACCAAGTTATTCACCGCCCACTGCTGTTGCGCGTTATTATTGGTCATGGCTTGATTTACAGTGATCACGTATGTTGCCTCAATCCAGGCCTATGCCCCTTACTGCTACCTGTTCTTCCTCCTTGTGCACCATAAGCTCTCCCTATACCTCTGCCTCGAGTACCCCTGCCAGGTGGATACCCAATCAATTTTAAACTATTGCTCTCTTCATGGCCATACTTCTCACAGTGTCTACAGTAACCTTTCTCTGTCACGGTGGGCTGTGTTCATCCTGCAGATAAGGCGGCAAAGGCAGTCATAGATTCACTTCTATCTTCTCTTCCAAACATCACGCTTTTGATTTTCTTCTTGCACTAGCATGTTGAAAATTCTATGCAAAGAAGGCAGCGGTTCATGTGCTAGAATTTGACTCCTCATTAACGAGTAAGAATCATAGTTTAGGCCCCTCAAGAACTAATGTCTCTTCTCATTTCATGCACCTAAACTATTTTATTGGTTGCACCACATTCACCCCTAGTACATGTGCAATAAGGAACCTTCACATGTTTCCCAAGTTCAACCCACCATCACTTGTTTCCAAAGTTTAACCCATAAATCACTTATTTTCTAATAAATTCAACAACACTCAATCCTCCTTGGTTGTAGTTTGCTATGCTTGTTTTTAATTGATGTATTTTCGGGACATTACACCGTTTCTTCAACGTGTCCCACATTAGCTTGGCTGTGTCGGCATAAGCTCTATGTATGCATAACTTTAGATCAATGAATTAAGGATCCATGAGGAGATCATCAAGTTTACAAACTCCTGCGCTTAAAACTCCGAGTTGTTTCCATTTTTTCCTTTAGGTTTTGCTAATGTGCCCTCAATAAACCCAAGTTTATTCTTGGCTTTTAGGGCTGTCTTCACATCCTTCTCCTAAAGATCATAATTTTTACCACTGAAGATGACAGTGGTGATAAGAACTTCGAGCCTTTCTAACGGGTGTAGATGGCATGGAGATTGTTGCTCGATAATGAATTTCTTTAGAGTTTTGTCTGACATGGCTACGGCTTTGGGTTTGCTTCAATGGTATGTTCTGACACCATGAACAAATTGGAAGCACTGGGTGAGAGAAAGAAAGAGTTGGAGGGCTATACCCGTGCCTTCTTTTGTCTGCCTTTCATTGATGTGAAACATATGTACATATGCAAAGTAAGTACACCAACCTTGGCTTGGCATAGAAGCAAATCTAAGATATATATTATAAATAAAATACAAGAGAATATGAGGGAATAAGATATATAAAATTTATTCCTAATAATTAGTGTCATAACATGTCATAATCCCAGTGATTCTGAAGTTGCAATGGGTAGTGTTAGAAGCCACTCAACCCTAAGTCAGCTTGGTTTCAAGATCACATAATGAACTCCTTATATCACTACACAAGGTGATTAGCAACTTGTGAAAGGTTCGAGAAAGGACCCAAAATGAAAGCAAACAAAAAGAAGAAGAAAGGGAAAAGGGATAAGTTCAATGTCCAAGCATCCCTCCTTGAACACAATAATGTTGAAGCCAAAGAGATATTTGACAAAATTGTAAGGCAAGCTTGAGAAGTAGGCCAAAGCACCTGGTTTAATTGTGTTTGGTGATGAGAATATAACGGTTAACAAAATAAAGAAGCATTTGATGCCAGAGAGACTTGAGGAAACCTAAAGCTTGTGAATGATGGTAATGTTTCGGGCAAAGCCGATGCGGGTTGTTATACTTTTTGGCTGGAGGAAGTAAATGAGTAAAGAAGGAATGATGCTGGAATTTTATTGGGCTACTTTTTTTTGGATAAAGGATAACTTTTGGATAGTTTTAACTAAGAAAAAAGTTTGAAAAATCAATAAGGTTCATTTCGAAGTTCTTAAAAATTGCCAAGCATTGAAAATGATTCAAAAATCATTAACTTAATTTTGGGTTCAAATTAGAGTTGGACAAAGTTGACCTGACACGATAACTGACCCAAAACTGACACAAAGTTAAGTAGGTTTGGATATAAATTTTCAACCCGTGTAAATAAATAGGTTGATACGTTCAACCGGTTTAACTAATTAGGTTAGGTTTAAGTCGAGATTCTCGATACGAAAAAGTACCTATTTAACCCATTTAATTAAATGAGTTATACAAGTCTACTTATTTTCCCATTTGTCATTTATCTGTTTACTTTTTTATCAGACAATTAAGAATATAAAAATGAAAAAAAAAGTGAATTATGATGAATTAGCGGAGCTTTAGAGAGTTATTGTTTAATGTGATATGTAAGTTTAATTTTTAACGCTATGTAATTATGTACTAGTTGAAAATATTAAATGCATAAATAGATAATTAGATGACTAAACTCGACCTGTTTATCTTAAAGGGGTGAAGCGGGCCAACCCGTTTAAAAATTAAATTGGTACAGGTCTAGGTTTTTCAATCCATTTAATAAACGGTTTACGTTCTGATCGAGAAATTCTCAACCCGTTTAAGTTTGACATGAACCTGAACCCTACTCGATCTAACCTAGCACCAGCTCTGGTTCAAATGATTGCCAAATTTAATATTATATTTTACACCACAATAATTTAGAAACTCTAAAATACTTTTCTTTTTTAAATGAACGAATTCTGGTGTTTAAAGACCAAGAAAAGTAGCCGGAGATTTAACAATTGACATGATATTCAAAACAATTTAAGGTTAATTTACAGTAGAAAGAAGAAAATGTTCGACATATAGTTCTTTCATCTCCTAATTTGCAATAACTATATCATATTTCTAGACGCACATATTTTTAAGAGCAAAATCAGCAAATATATGTTAGAAAATTTATATATGACAAATACACACCAAATCCAATTCCAATCCAAATCCAACACCCCAAAAATCCCGCCATCAGTTGTGGTATAGGGGGATATAACATAGCAGTCTTACCCCTGAATTGCAAAATTGGAAAGAAACTGGATCCATTTAACCCTAGATTTTAAAACCATAGACTACCCACTACTCCATCTAAACAGAGCAAATGAAGTTTAGAGAGGCATTTGCTTTAGTCCGCTACAATCCAAGGTAAAAAAATTAGTCATCTCTTATGTCACAAATACATGCGCGAACAATATATACACGGGGAACATGTGCTTCTGGTAACAAATAAGAAATTGCCCCTAAATTGAATACGAAAACAATATCCTAAATACCTATGGACCTATGACTTGTCTTGTTCTTAATTTCATAAACTGTTTGCTAGCAAGATACTTCTCTCTTAATTTGATGCAATTATAGACTATCCTTTGATGAAGAAACCCTTTCTTTTTTTTTTATCCAATTTATATTTGATGATTTAAGTATATTTAGATGCCTTTTTTAAAAATTATTTTATGAATGATATCATATTGTATATTATATAATTTTCTCCTCTAATTTTCAACTTTCCTCAGTTACTTGAAATATCTTGTTAATTATCCTCCCAAAATTTACCTACCTGCCTTTCTTTTTGTGTTCCAAAAAAAAGCTAGGAATTATTTCGATTTGATTTAAAAAAAGATTTTCATACTTTGATAATCTAAATTTGGGGAATTGGACTAGGGTGTAATTTTAACTTAGTACAAATTATTGAGAATAAATTGACCCAAATTTTAGAACATTAGAGCCTATTTTTAAAGGTTGGATCAATGGCATTCAAACCCCAAAAAAGTTCATCTTCTTAAAATCCAAAAGTTCATAAAAAAACTAATAAGAAATTTCTTTGATTAGCAAAATGTAGATATAATCAAAGTTTAGTGATTAGCTACAAGCAAATCTAAAATTTAGTGATTTTTTGAATCCTTTTTAACAGCTAGTGATATTTTAGAACTTTAAAAATAAGTTGAGTGATTTCTTAAATTTCTTTCCTTTTAATTTTAAGTAAATAGTTGGACTAGCTTCTCGCAAGCATGTTTTAACTGAAAGGGTATGTAGACTTTCTCAATTTGACAGGTTGTGTTAATTAATGTGTCATTTTATTGTACTTATTTGTTTATGGGCTTTGCCAATGATTAAAAAAATAACAAAATAAACTTTTACTTTGAAGATTCAGATTGATCGTCCTAGAGGGGGTCAATAGGGTGATTGCATAAATAAAATTAAAAGCAAAAGCAAATATGAAATTTAAATTGAGACAACGTACAAGGATACTTTAACAAGATTGAGCCTCAATTAGGCTCAAGTCCCCACCTAGAGTTATCCAACTCTAAGATTGAACTCTCTACTTCTCTTATTAAGATAAACTCTTTAACAATCTCTTAGAGTTTCTCCACTCTCGAAATCCCAACACTTAAACCAGCCACTTGATTTAAGTATGGGGGAGTTGACCTCACAACTCCTAAGTTCACTCCTTAATAAAGAACAATTTCTCATAACTCAATCTTTGATCTCAAAGCGATAATTAGAATAATTGCTCAATGTATCATCTCAATACTTTTTCCACTTGGTTCACTGCATTGTTCTTGCTCTTATGACCTCTATTTATAGGCTTAGTAATTGAGATATCAACCAGTCAAGAAAGGCAGTTCTGATCAGAATAACTTGAAATCTCATTTTAGGCCCTTGAAATCTTCCCAGCAAATTTGATTTGATTTTCTAGCAAATTAACCAAGGTAGGTGTCAACATATAGCTGCACAGAATTCTTTTCTTGCTCTTGTAATGTAGATAATGCTTGCAATCAATTAAAATCAAATAAGATAGCAAGAGATTTGATCTTTGATTAGGATGCCAACATTTTTTCACATTTTTAATATTGTTTTGCAAATCAATATCATGTCAATGATTCTCACATAATCTTAGTAGCATAATCAATAGGATATTTCTTCATCTAAGTCAATTTCACAAGATCAGATCATGTACTTTTGTCATGGCAAGCATAATGAGATTAAAGTAAGAAATTATTATCTTTAACTGATCTTATATGATTCTCAAAAATTTAAAATTCAAATTTTAAATAAGTTAGATCACCAAAGAAAATCATTTCTTTTAGCTGAAACTCTCAATTACCAATTAAATAAAATTCTTTGATATCAAATAATATTTCGATTAATATTAAATTACCACATGGAACCCATATGAATATTTTGTTAAAATTTACACCTCATTGTATTACTTAGATTCATTAGGTTCATAATGAATTCAATCCTTTTTGTTTTTCATCAAAATATTATCCAACTTATTCTAAGTTTGGTAGTAACTCAACAATCTCCCCCTTTTAATGAAAGACAAAATCTAACTTGAATAATTAAGTGCTTACCATGATCTCACCATTTGGACTTACCAATTCATCTTTCTTCTCCTTTTTGTATTTGATCAAAAATTAAGATCAGAAGGAAATGCCAAATTAATGGTCGAGAATACATATCATCATCAACACAAATCTTGTGATTTCTCATGGTTTTGTTCGAACCATAATATGTGGTGAATAGGATGCTTAATTTTCATACCTTCAAAGTCCTCATAAGAAATCATTAGTATTAAGAGAGAGGACTTCCCCCTCAATTCATACCACAGTAAATTAAATCATATTAATGTAATATGTCTTCAAAATTTCAAAGGACA
>JAKOGI010000263.1:457500-495000 GCA_029747015.1 Carnegiea gigantea | reverse complement strand
ATCGATGAATGGGTTGAAACTTATAGCCACGTATAGAGATAGTACAAAACAAAATAATACCCAAATTAAGCAAGATCTCACATTCACAAACATAATTAATAGAAAACCATATTATGAACACTGGTATAGAAATTATTAGACACATAACTCAATTTAACGAATACAAGCATATGTGAAGTAAGAAAGTTAAGTCAAATTTTAATGCAAGACTCATGAAATGAACATGTCATGCTATGTAAGAGTTATATGATATTGAATCATGATTTAATACTAAAAGGCATAATTACATTAACGTCCATTTGTATAAGCGATTTCATGTAAACAACTAATAAAAAGTAAGATGCAATATCTTCCCTCTACTAAATAATCAAATCGACACTCAATCAATGTATGCACATATAATTTATATCTCCCCCATAATATGAGGCATGTAAGAAAAATGGATAGGAAAAATTGAGAAATAAAGTTTACCTAAGTTTTACCTTAGGCAGCCCATTACTTACCAACTGTGAGACCTCTGTTTGCATACCTCCAACCAAATTTGTCTTTTTGAACTTTTTGAGATTTTAAAAGCTTGTGGACTTTGTTTGATTTTTCTATGAGGATGTATGAAGAATGTTCCATTTACTTGTCCAATAATCTTTATCAATTTCTACAAAAATAAATTTTTTGACCAAAAGATTGGTACCCCTTTTCTATTGGGTCCATAATGGTTAGTAGCAAGAGAGAATAGAGAGGCTAAAAATCGCTTCTGCTTTTTCTTGGTATATTTTCTTAATTTATTGCTATAACTAGGAAATTTTAACACATGTTTGTCAATTGTAGTTTTCAAATAAGTAGATTCAAGATCGAATTGAGAACAATAATTAATTAAAAAATTTTCCTCATTTTCCTCATTTTGTAGAGCTATTAATTCTTAAAAGTCACACTCTGGTCCTTGTCGATCTTGTTTTTGAAATATTCGTTCTCCATAGGAGTAGCCATCATCTTTAACATCTTGAATTTCTTTATTGACATTGGTCGTTTCACTGTGTTCTCTGTATGAATCATTGCCATCTTCAACATTATAAACTTCAGACTTATTGATCCCAGTTGTCTCCTCCCATTTAACCAAATCAAGATCTAAAATTTTTTCATTAGTACTAGATAATTGAAAAAGAGTATCCCAAATTTCTTTGGCGCTTTTGCAATGAAAAATTGATTCACAAATCTCAATAGAAAGGCCACAGTATAGCATATTAATGGCTTTAGAATTTTTAGGCATCATCTTGTAATCATCATTAGTAAACTAATCCTTTGATTTTTCAATGATAATGAGACCTTTCTTGATAATCTCCTAAAGATTGAGATCTTTGTGCTTAACATAGAATTCCATTATTTCCTGCCACCATAAATAGTTAGTGCCCATAAAAAGAGGTGGACAATCAGAATCAAGATTATAACTAGCCATGGAATTGAAACTATTAGATGGTTAAGTCTCAAAATAAGAGCACCCGCTTTGATATCAGTTGAAGATTCAGATCGCCCTAGAGGAGGTTGAATATGGTGATTGCAAAAATAAAATTAAAAGCAAAAGCAAATACGAAATTTAAATAGAGACAATGTACAAGGATATTTTGATATCAAATAATATTTCAATTAATATTACATTATCACATGGAACCATATCAATACTATGTTAACATTTAAACATCATTATATTACTTAGATTCATTAGGTTCATAATTGATTCAATCCTCTTTGTCTTTCACCAAAATATTATCCAACCTATTCTAAGTTTAGGAGTAACTTAACACACTTCACAAAAACAAATCCCCAACGTGTTGCATGTCCATTTTTCACTTAATTGTTGTAGAATGAAGCAACGTTTTAGAAGTACTTGGGCATTCAAGTTCAAAGCCCCCCCCAAAAAAAAAAGAAAAATTGCTCTCTCACCATGTTATTTTATAATTTTATGCATCCATTGTTTTCCTCTTCTTATTTCCATAAATCAGCATAAGTGGTGTATATAAAAGTATGATGACAAGCATATATATATATATATATATATATATATATATATATAATATATATATATATATATATATATATATATATACACACACACAACACACACACACACACGTCCATATATATATATATAATATATATATATATATATATATATATATGCATGTATGTATATATATATATATATAATATATATATATATATATATATATGTATGTATGCATATATATATATTGTATATGTATATGTATGTATGTATGTATGTGTGTGTGTGTGTGTGTGTGTGTGTGTGGTGTGTGTGTGTGTGTGTGTACACACACACACACACACACACACACACACACACATGTAGGGGGTGACTCCAGTAGGATGAGATTTTGGATAGGATGAGTAGGATGAGGTGATCAGTAGTGATTGTTTCAGTGGTTGTTGGTATTACCTTGGTGATTAACATACCTTTTAGGCAACCTTTGAAACTTTGTTCAAGATATGTTGATCACCAAGATAAGACTAACGATCACTGACATAATAGCTATTGATCACTACTGATCACCTCATCCTAGTAGTGATCAGTAGCTATTGTTTTAGTGATCGTTAGTATTACCTTGGTGATCAACATATCTTTAAGGCAACATTTGAAAATTTGTTCAAGATATGTTGATCATCAAGATAATGGTGATTAACACTGACACAATATCTACTGATCACCTTATCCTGCACATCTTATACAAATCCTCACCCTACTAGAGACGTCTCCATATACATACATACATACATACATACATACATACATACATACATACATATATATATATATATATATATATATATATATATATATATATATATATATATATATATATATATATATGTATGTATGTATCTTTGGTCTTATCCAGCAACAACATTTGGAGTAGCGTTTAACATTTTTGATTGAGTTAAGATACTAATTTTTTAGTGTAAAACTCAAAACACTCTTTAATTAGTTAAATATTAGTACTGCATTAGGTAGTGCTTGAATTATTATCTCTAATAACATATAGCATTCCAAGTAGAGTTTTAGAAATGGTAAGACCCCATTCTTTTCAAGTTTAAGCATGGTTAAGATCAATATTGACAACTTCTTACAATACACAATTTCTTACAGCTTGTTAACAACTTGAGAGGAGCATTTGTTTAGTACTTAAATTAGCATTTAATATGAAAACAAAATTATAGTTGGCATTTATATTTGATACCAATATCTAGCATATTAATTAAAAAGCTGTTTCGTTGTTTGTAGATAGATATTTTGTTATTAGTATTGCTAGTATTATACCTTTGCAATATAAGATTTTACTAATTAATTTCTTGTGTTAATTTTGTTAATATAAATAGCAATTAAAATATCTCAATTTTAAAAGTTACAATAATTCTACAACACCACCATTTTGTTTCTTTTATTTCATCATCTATATCACTTTAAGTTCCTTTCACTTTCATATCATTATTATTTACTTACTATTTTTAACCATTCTCTATTACATTCTATACAACAAAACCAAAAAAAAAATTTAAAAAAACTCTATCATTGTTTTCTGGTGGGCATGTCTTAGCTAAATGTATCTACTTTTAACTTAATTTAGTAAAAGTTATATCACAATCTTACTAATTATAATACAAGATTTGTAAAAGGTCAACTTTGTTTAATTCAACAGAGTCTTATAATAATTCAATCCTAAGTGGACATTTATATAGCCAAGTTTTCCTGTATAATTGTTACGCATATACTCGTATATATATACTTTTAGTTATAAGTTTTCAAAATGATGAATCAAATTGCAAGAATAAAAAATAGTAGACATGTATCAATGGTAAGCAATGATTATCAATAACCTATGATCTGTGACATTTGATATTAACTAAACTTTAAACTACTGCGTCACGGCCAAAAAGGGAGGAATCTCATAATGTACGAATTTATGTATGTTGTTAGAAATCGACATGTTGAGGGAGCAACCGAAAATGAAAAATTAAGGTTTCAGCTTATAATTCATTCACGTATGAAATCGCTCTTTGATCTTCCCCATAGCGAATTGGGCAATTTATGACTCTGGGGTACCTTAATTCTCTGGAAATAATTATTAGGGGTCAATGTCTTTAGAATGTATTCCAAAGTGCCTACTATTTTGGGTAAACTATCAATAGGAGATAATATTTTTTGAAATAGTTATTGGATGAAGTTTTTCTTTGTAACTTAGTCCCTAAATTTTTTAGAATTTGCAGAATAGTCCCTGGAATAGGAAAAACGTGTAAATAAGCTATTTTTAGGGATTTTTTTAAAAAATATGCTTGTTTTAACTGATTTAACTTCTTATAATGACTTTACTGGTACTAGTTATCATAATCTACTACTTATATCTTATATATTATAATTTCTGTGGTTATAGGTCCATCATGCTTAGCAAAATAATTTAAACTTAATTAGAGAGTTTCGACCATTACTTGAACGTAGTCGGCGCTGGACTTCAGCGTTCCTCTAACTTCCGATTTACAGAGATTGCTAATCTCAACCCCACCTTTCTTAGATCAGGCACAGCACAGATTTGTTTCGTTTCCTACCTTAAACCGTAGTCACTAATCAAGTTTTTAAATCTTTTTCAAGGATGGTGGAACTTTAATCAAGAACTTATAATATTTAAGACATAAGGTTCAATTGGATAACGTTTCCTACTGAGAAACTTCTTTTATTAAAAACTTGAAAGTGGTTATCTTACAATGGAATGCTTTGAAGAGAAACTTAAGTTAAGATCATTAGAGATTCTTACTCATGGAGAAATGGAGAATCCCAACTTCTCTCTTATTCAAGAATGCTCAAATGACCGTGTCCTTCTCAACTCTTGACCTCTCTATTTATAGAGGGGATGGGAGTGCATAGGATGCCCTAAAGGCTACAGTACATAAAGATTTTTCACATGGCTACAGTTGTCTACAGTACACAGTCGGTTACAGTACACACTTTATTTTATAAACCAGACACTTGTCAAAATAGTACAATAATGGGACAGTTTTTTCAGAAATTTTAATGATGACAAGATTAGTCATCATTATAGAGATTCTGCATGCCTTCATCTCCAATTATATCTTCTGATTCTACACCGTCCATTTTCATGTAATCATTGAATTCGTTACTAAAGGCAAAAGTAGTGTTTTCACAATGTATTAGTGTTTTTTCTTTTTCAATCAATGCCCAACATTGATGATAAATGTTGAAAAATCCAATAGCCCTTGCTAATACAGGATCAGTAACTACATGTACTGGATCTCCATGAATCCAATTTTGTCATTGATCATTTGGGATCATCGCAATTAATAATTTGGACAAGACAATGGGTTGGTTTGACTTTTCCATTTTCATATTCAATCAGGGCGCTATAAACCTCCAAAGTTAACTATCTCCAAATTGGAATTTTTGTTGGTCCCTCAGGAGATTTAAGAATCCAATGGAACCTTTTGAACATGTTTTGCTGTAACTTAGTTAAAGTTGAGAAAAATGAAAAATTAGGATTTGGGACTTCTGAGAAATAAAAAAGAATCCCATATTTCCAGGCTTTGAAGACAGGATCTCGGGGAGATATTCAATTGGCTAGGAAATAAATGCCACCGACTTCATATCTGTCGGGAAAATAGATCGTTGTGCTCCAAGACTCCCAAATATCATAGGAATAATGATGATAAAAGTCGACGCAGGCTGCATACCATTCCTTGAACCATTTTTCTTGGATATGAGAACTTATTTTTTCTTGGATATCATAAGGACACCGAAGATAGCTAATTTGTAATTCTAGAAGGGAAAATCTTTGAGCTATTAGAAAGGTAGTAGAAAGTAGATCAAAGCGTGATCTACTTTTTGTATGGAATTTCAAGTTATCAATAAGGACTTTACTAGAAGGTGTAACCCATTCTAGTAGAAGTGGCATGTTATTAAGGATTTCGTCCTTTTCTGACAGGATGTCGGCTTTGATGACCACCATTGGCGAGTTTTCGAGTTAAACTGTGTGCCAGAGAGTTCTTCAATCCCTATATATATTCAATAGAGAAGGAAAACTGGTTAAGCCATAATTGCCAACGCAGAACTCGCCCTTGCGCTCGCATATTTGATAAATTCTTTTTCATAAAATCGAGTATTCCTTTGCAATCAGTTCGAATGAGAAAAGGTCTAGGGTTAAAAAGATTAAGAATTTTTGAATTCCCTTTGTGACTGCAAGAATTTCTTTTTCCATCATGGGATAGTTGCATTCCGCTTTATTAAAGCTTCCACTGCAATATTTGCAGAGTTTTTCTCCTTTGATTTTGAGTACCACACTCCAGTGCTCATTGCGGGTATCTGTCTCAAGAATTAAATTATCTTCTTCGTTAGGCAAATTAAGGACAGGAAGATTTTTACACATCTTCTTAAAATTTTGAACAATCTTTATATTATTAATTGTCCATGTCCAGCTAGTATCTTTCTTGAGTTTTTGCTATAATAGTTTTCTTAGTTTAGCTAAACCTTTAATGAAATCAGAAGCATAGGTAAGACATTCAAGAAACCTTTCTAGTTGCTTTCTATCTTCAATTTTTTAAGAAAAATTTTCTATTTTTTTCAGAATATGTTTCTGTAGAATAATCTGTCCAACTTTTATCTCTAGATCCAAAAACTCAATTTTTTGTTCACCATAAATGCACTTGTTTTTTTTAAGTATAATACCATGATCAATGCATCTTTGGGTGACAGCCAAGACATCATCTTTGTGCTGCTCTATGATTTTGAAAAAGATAAGGATATCATCAATGTAGACTAAACAACAATGACTAAGGTCCTTGAAGATGTTATCCATTCTTCTCTGAAATATTTGGGGTGCATTTTTAAGACCAAATGACATTATTATCCATTCATAATTTCCTTATAGGGCACTAAATGCAGTTAAAGGGATACTTTTCTTATCTATTTTTATCTGCCAATAACCACTTTTGCAATCCATTTTCGAGAACCAAGAAGCTCCTTGAATTCTGTTAAAAAGGACTGTTTTGTTAGGAATGTAGTAACCATCAAAGACAATATTATCATTAAACTTTTTGTAATTGATTACCATTCTGGCTTTTCCTCTTTTTTCCTCCGCATGATTTCTTACCATGAAAGCGGAACTGGTGTGAGAACTCTTACTATTTCTAATTAATCCTTTATCCAGAAGTTCTTTGATTTGTCTATTAAACTCTTGAATGTCCTTGTGGGTATACACCATTTGTTTAACTCGGATGATAGTGTTGGGATTTAATAAAGTGATTTTAGCAAATGTTTTATCTTTATCCCAAAATTTCAGAGGATTGTCAGAATAGAGTTCTTTGTATAATTTTTCTTGTTGTTCAATTATCTGCTCTTTAACAGATAACTCGAGTAATGAGATTGTTAGTGCTACTTCATGTTGTGCAGGCATTACCCTCTCACCACGCTGACTGCATGTAAATTTAATTTTCTGATGAGTGTAAGCCTTAATTTTTCAATAGGAACTGAGTGGCCATTAATTGTAAATATTATTTGATTTATGATCTGCGTGCATGGAGAATATAATCTTCGAAAATTATTCCCAATAATTATATCATGAAAGGGTTGATCAGTAACCCATAGTACTGGTATAATACATTGAACTTTTTCTAATTTTATGGATAACCCTTTTATGACTTCATTGTGGCTCATAATACTATTATCACCTATTCTTACTTGTAAAGGATTTTTAGGTCTTTTCCACATAAATTCAGGAAATAATGTTCTTTTTTTCAGAGCATGCAGAACAACTACTATCTATGTAGGCACACAGTTTATATTTATTATATCCCTCTAAACTTACCTTTATTGGGATATAAATGCTATTAGGGTTTGTATTAGTAGCTTCATAGGATATTTCCATGGTCATATTTTTGACTAATTCATCCTCATAAATTGGTTCACTAATAGTTCTAGTTTTGTATCTAATGACCTTTCTTTCTAGACTTGTTAATCAGTCCAAACTAGGTCTTGTGACTTCAAAACTCATTCTACTCATTTCGCTGGTCATGCTAATTGTATCATCTTCCTTAAGCTCTTCTTTAACGGATGAAGATCCTTCTCTCTAAACTGATCTTGTACTCATACTTCTTAATAATTGGGGCTTAATGGTGATTTTTCCTTCCTCATCAATTTTTATTACATTTTTCTTATCAATTTTTGTAGGGTTGGCAAAGTTAGATATTCATGAACGATCAATTTTTATATCTTGAGGGTTAAACTTAATTCTCTGAATTTTCTGCATCAGAGTAGGACTTTCAAATTTTTCTACCTCTATCATTGTTACCTTAGTTTTAGGGTCTATCGTACTATCTAACCTGTAGATAATTTTTCAAAATATTCTTAACGGATATCCTCCTCTTTTTATGTCCATCACAACTATTTTGATCTTAAGAGATAGGAAGTTTTTAACAAATTCATCTTTTAGACTCACATAATATCCAGGTCGGCAGTTGAAACCTAATGATCCATTACATAAATTGATTTTTTATCCCTGTGATTATCTGATTATTAAATTTGGTATGTCTAATATCACAGAGTAAAGCGTAAAGATCAATATCTTTACCATAATATTGTAATGGAGTGATTTGAATTTGGACACTTTCAACATGGATGTACCTATATTTTCTATCTTTGTTATGCTTAAGGATATTTTTTCAATTAATAAGATTAACTTTTCCAACGTCATACTCATAATCCTTTATCTAAAGATCTCCTTCTATCATTTCATATACGTATTTGCTTTTTAATTGAAAAATGAATTTTTTATAGATCATATCCTTTTGGATTATGGGAAGAACCCAATCTCCATTGACTTCTTCATGATCATTGTCTACCACAAACTCTTCTCCTTGAAGATCACCAAGGCTAACCGAGTTACTTTCCACCATATCGCTAGTTTCTCCATAATTACTTTCTTCATATTCATTGTCCTCTATAATTTCAACAATTCCTTTGTTGTTGCCTAGGGCTAGGTCTAAAGCCTCATCTTCACTAAGTTCAACATAATCTAAGCTTCCTAAGGTTTCAATAAGTTTATTATTTTTTCTGTTTTTGCATTCATTAGCATAATGTCCTACTTCTCTGCATGTCCAACATTTGCAGTTGTTTTCTCCTGCCGGGCAATAAGCGGCTTTCGTAAAAAATCTACGTTTTTTAGGATTTGGTCTGTTGTAATATTTTCTTCTATATTTTTCACCTCTTTGCTTGTTAAAACTCTTTTTCTTATGGAATTTTCTTTTTCTTCTTTTCTCAGATTCTTTCCCTTATTGGTGAGGTGAATCCCAACAAGTTAAGAACTGTTTCTAAATCTTCTTTTGCTTTTGAAGATCAAGACATTGCTCATTGACCCATTTTCGTAAAAAGAAAATTCTTGAACCAAGGGTATCAACATCTGTTCGTTGAAACCATGCCATGTATTTTTCATTAATTGTAGAATTTATAGGATATGACAATTTGTCATAGAACATGCCAAGATTTTTTTCATTATGTCCAATTTTATAATAATATTGACTGAATTCTGCAATATAATTTTCTAGGTATCTCATATCCTATATTTCTATGTTGTTAATTTTCCTTTACCATTCTCGTACTTTTTCTTCAGAATCAATTTTGGTTTCGATGAATTCAATCTCAATTTCTTTACACAGACTTCTGAACATAGCAGCTGG
The DNA here is from genome assembly GCA_029747015.1 of Carnegiea gigantea. Lineage (NCBI taxonomy): Eukaryota > Viridiplantae > Streptophyta > Magnoliopsida > Caryophyllales > Cactaceae > Carnegiea > Carnegiea gigantea. The sequence continues at coordinate 485,256 of JAKOGI010000263.1, read as the reverse complement.
TGTTTCTATCGTTCTTAAAGTATTTCTACCATCTTCATTTAAGGAATCAAACCAGTCAACTACAGTGCCAGAGAAACTATACTCGATATAATTTAGAAAGTTTGCCGCAGTCCATGTAGTATTTAAATTTAAGACACTGTTCATTCTTCTTTTCCAGTGCTCAAATATTTCTTTTCTATTACGAGCTCCATCGATATTTAAGATATAACCAGTTTGACTAATTGGGGTAAGGCCAATCTCTTCATAGGTCGTGGTTTTCCTTGGGACAAACTCGAAGGAAAAATTACTTGTTCGTTCTGCAGGAACATACCTAGGTCTTAAGAAATGAGTGTTTCTTCTGGATGGTTCATCAAATTCTTCTGGTTAGGAACGACATTTTTAACTAGATTAGTCTCTATTTCATATAGGCCAATCTCTTCCCCAATCTTATTGATTTCATTAATCATTTTACCATATTTTTTGTCAAGTTTTCTTTTAATTTCTTATAATGGTAAAACATTAAGATCTATTAATTTTATCAAATTCATCTACTGATATATTTCTTTTTCTAATTAGACAGTATTAGTCTCTTCGTTGTCTTCAGACAAGACATCATATTTATCACTAATTGCGCTCATTATTTTGTTTAATTCTTCTGAATTTTGTTCCTTATCGAACATTTTTTGTAGTTCTTCAAGACCATATTTTTCGCACTCCATCTTCTTTTTCTTTCTTTTTAGTCGATTTTTCACCAGATTATTCTTCTACTTCTTTTTGGATTTTAATGTCTTGCAAAGAAAATAGAATCTTATTTTTTGAATTTTGAAAAGGATATTTATGCTGATAAGGAGTGCTAGTTCTAGGACTAAACTTTTCACTATGTCTAATTTCGTTAATAAAAGAAAGGTGGACAACCGTTAGCTGATTCCTAAGATCTTTTAGTTCAGTCTTAATTTTAACTAATTCAGCTTTTAATTCTAAAACTATATTAGTGATATAGTTTAATTGAGGTGCTAATGAGATATTGCCTTCAGGTGAGTGGACAATATGTGAATAATTAGGATCAGGGCAAGCAGATGATGGTTCAAGCATTAATCACAGTTAATTAGCTTAATTAGTCATTAATTAGCGTAATAATCGCAATTATTTTTGTACATGTGGCTCTGATACCAGAAAAAAGAGAACGTCGAGATCTCTTAGATCAGATTAAAGAGAACATCGAGATCTATTAGTAAGCAAAAAACCACAAACATAATTTTCAATTTTTCGAAAGTAAGTTTTAAGGATTGAGGGTAGATTTGCAAATATGAAAAGTTTAAGGGCTTAAAAGAAAATGTAAACAATGAATGGTCCACTAAAAATAGTTTCCACAGAATATTGGGTACTTTTAAATATATTCTAATAATATGGTCCCCTAGTTATGATTTCCACACAAAGATGGGCACCTGGTAGTGATTTTTTCCGAATTGGGTGCGATAAGCAATTTGTATAGGTCATTAACATGAAAAGCAAAAATATAAATAGATGAGATCTCTACCATAATAAAAGATGAGAAAATAGCGAACTTTGGAATCAAACAATGACGAATAATCAAACATCGAAACATAAGAGCCAGGATAAGGGAGCTAGAAATTAAAACGTAGTTATATTCGAAAGTCGATAGCTATCTTTTCTACATCCCCTTTTTTTGAACTTACACGTATCATCATTGATGATTACTTAGGCAGAATTCTTGAGAGAAGAGTTGCCTAAAGTGTTATTGTACTCACCTTTCACAAACCCCAAAAAAAAAAAAAAATATTGCTTAATCTACATAGCTCATTTATTGCTCTATAAACAAATAAACAATTGGATCACTATAGGTGACGATATATAGGTAGATTTTTTTTTTTAAGGGGGAAAAGGTAAGTACATACACATACTAGGTAGCCCTTCTCTCAAGGGATCTATCTAAGTAGTCATCAAATATAATACGGTAGAGCTCAGGGGACGGGGAGGTACAGAACATCAAAGTATTTTTAGATGACTCCCAGTTTAACCAACTAATCAGCTGCCATATTACCTTCCCGATAGACATGGCGAACGCAGACAATGGAGCACATTGACAACATGGCTTGAATATCATGGATTAGCATCTGCATTTGCCATGGAATACGGATATCACCTAATACTGCCTGAATAACGATCTGTGTCGCCCTCTATGTGGAGGCGCTGGTAACCAACATCGACAACTGCTTGACGACCATCACGTAGTGCGATAGCTTCAGATACTAGAATAGGAGCAGCAAATATAAATCTGGTCCCAGCTGTGATGAGCTGGCCTTGGCTATCACGCAGTAAATACCCCGCTGCCGCCTCGGCGGGAGACAAACTACGATCAAAGTTGAGGTTAATCACGCCGTCTGGAAGAGGGATCCACCCAATGGTGCAGGTGATTGGAATAGAAGAAGGGTGTTGTGAGGATTGAAGTGGAGTGGAAAGAAGTGGACATTGGTGTCGTTGCGTCCATTCCACCCAATTGCGTTTAGCTCGAATAAGTGAACGCATTGGATTAGGTATAGCATTTAGGAATACATGGCATTCATGCTTTTCCAAATACTCCAGAGTAGTACAAAAATCCTAGGGACGGTGCCCCGACATCGGAGACACCAGTCATGTAAAGCATCCCGAATGATATGGTGCAACGGCATGAAAGGTGGTTGAATAATCCAACCATGTTTCATGGCCATATTCCAGCCTCGTTTGGCAAACGGACAATATGCAAAAAGTTGTTCCATATCCTCAGCTTGAGAAAGACGAGCTAGACATATAGGATCTATGGGTAGCCGACGTCGTAATAAGTAACCTCGAGAGGGAAGTGCATTGTGGCATAATTGTCATCGGAAAATCTGAATTTTGGGTAGGACATCCAACTTTCATATCCATTTAAACTTCCATGGGGATAGTACAGGGCTTAAATTGCCCTGTGCCTTCCAAGTAGCGGACTTAACGGAGAACTCCCCACTACCTGTAAGGCCCCAACAGAACCTGTCCTCAATGTGAGAGAATGGAATGGGAACCACAAGGACATGAGAAAAAGAAGCATAGGAGATTATAGTTGCGCAAGTTTCACAACATCCCATGTCTTGCGAGGAAGAATAAAGGAGCTGACCTTGAGCATAAGATCTAACATGTGAGGGTTATCAATGTTCATTAACTCAGCTAGACAAGAGTCATGACACCAAATATGTGTCTAGAAATTGATCATGTGATCACTACCCAATTACCACCGCATACTTTGAGCAACAAATTGACGGTGGCGAAGTAAACATTTCCAAACCCAAGGATTGGATTGTTTTTTGCCACATTGAAAAAGCTGATCAGGGGTGCCATATTTAGCTCGCATTTGCATGACCCAGAAATTAGTTGGCTGAGTGAGAAACTTCCACGTAAGTTTGGCTAAAAAAGCAGTATTAACTGCTCCAGTTTTTTGCAGGGCCAGCCCACCAAACTGTTTTGGTTTACAAACTTTATCCCAAGCCACTAATGGACATCCATTTTCAGTGCACAAGGTCTTCCACAAGAAATCCGATTGACTTGATCCAACTTTTGTGTGGCTAAAGTGGGAAGTTTGAAACATTGCATAGTGTGAGCAGGTAAAGCTTCAAGATTAGATTGAATAAGCACTGCACGCCCTGCCTTAGACAAAGCATTGACTTTCTAGGTGCTTAATTTATTAGCAGCTTTATTTAGCAGACTTTGAAAAGAGTGTTGTGTAGGCCGTTTGTCCCCGAAAGACGGAACAGTTAAGATAATATCCAAGTGAAGAACTGTGTGGAATATTGAAAACCCCCGCACCATGGAACTTATCCAAACTCGATATATTCTTAGAAAAGACAATGTTGGATTTATGAAAATTTACTAATTATCAAGACTATTGCCATAAGGTATCTAATAAGTGTTTAAGTTTAAAAGCAGCTTGAGATGAAGCTTTACAAAATAGAAGGGTGTCATCTGCAAAAAGAACACAAGGGATTCTCTCTGCACGGGGGCCGATTTTGAAACCAATACCTGACTTTGTCTGCGAAGCTTGGCAAGAAAGTTGTTGGGAAAGAATATCCATACATCGAATAAATAAATATGGTGATAGAGGATCACCCTGACGCAAACCTCGGGTAGGCTTAAAAAATCCACATACTTCATTATTAACAATAACTGAGTAAGTGACTGTGGCGACACATTCTTGTATCCAACCAATCCAATTAGGATGGAATCTCATACTTTGGAGACAATAAGTCAAAAAATCCCATTCAAAACGATCATAAGCTTTTTCCATATCGAGTTTAAGCGCAGCGTAACCTTTGTGTCCTTGCAGATGATGAAACTTATTCATAACTTCATGGGCTAGTAAGATGTTGTCATGGATAGCCCGATGAGGCACAAAAGCACTCTGTGTTGGTTGTACAAGACGCTCTAGGATAGGCCGCATTCGATTAACTAATATTTTGGCAATAATTTTGTAGAAGGTATTGCATAAGCTAATAGGATGAAACTGAGAAGTAGTTTCCGGATTTGCATTTTTTGGAATGAGAGCAATTAATTTATGATTAAGTTCTTTAAGTAATTTGCCAGAACTGAAAAAAAATCTTGCATGGCCAGACGAGTTTGTTTCTTTAAGTGGGGCCAAAATTTCTGAAAAAAAAGATGCACCAAAGCTATCAGGTCCGAGAGCTTTATAAGAATTCATCTGTAAAATGACTTGCTGAATTTCATTTTCCGTAACAAGCTTAATAAGCTCTAAATTTTCGTTGGAAGTAACTTAACGCAGGGCTCCTTTGAGTATGACACAAGGAAACCTGTTAAGAAAAATTCTAGAACAAATTTATTTTTGATCAGATCAATTTCTTCAATCCGACCACCAAGCTCATTTTTGATTCGAGAGATATAAGAGCAGTGTTTCCTAATGGTAGCCGTTTGATGGAAGAATCGCGAATTGCGCTCACCATCTATAAGCCACTGTTTCTGGGAAAACCAACCCCAGTACTTCAAATTAAACAGCATTAGTTTTTCTTGTTGCCTAATTAACCTACCACTGGTTAAACCTTAGGCTATCAGGATTATCAATCAGGCGATCTTCTACATAGCGTAATTTCTACGTATTCTTAGCCATTTGTACCCGATAATTATCACACGAGGTAGCTTTCCAAATTTTAAGGTTTCATTTGATTAGCTTAAGTCATGGTGCCACACGGAACATAGGCGAACCAAGTAATGGGTGTTGCCATTATTGTTGTACTATGAAATAAACCTGTTCGTAATGAGCCTAGCCAGGATGAAATCTAAAAGTAGATTGTTTATGCATTGTAGACACGACCTGGGTATTGAGCAACAAAAAACAATGATCCGAATAGGTAAACTGACCACGGGAAATATTAGCATCCGAGTAAGCATTGTTCCAATCGTACCGACCAATGGCTCGATCAAATTTTTGATAAATAGGCTGACCCCATACCCAAGATTTTCAGGTGTACGGTTGGCCTTACGCAGGTAAACTAGTAGCATTGATAGTATTTAAAAAAGTCAAAAGTTTGACACATTGTGAGGGAGGAATTGGCCCCCTTTGTTATCGATACTTTCTTCTAATTCATTAAAATCACCAATAAGACAACGTGGAGTGTCAATAATGATATTAAGTTCAGTGAGATGGTACCAAAAGAACAGTTTTTCAGACACTTTGGTCGGAGAATAAACATTTGAAATTGTGGACAATTGTTGTGCTTTTATATCAAGAACAAGCATGTGTATAAAGCACTGTTCTTTGAGTAGAACATTAGCAATAATATTAATGTTGTTCCATAGGACCAACAAACCACCAAATTAATTAACTGGATTCATAACATCATAATAATCGAACACAAAGTGAGAAAGAAGTCATTTAGTTGTACTTTCTGCTACCATTGTTTCAGTGAGAAATACCATATCGGATTGATGGAAACGTATAAGAAAACGGACTTCCTCCCATGTTTGAGGTTTTTTCACACCTTGAACATTCCAAGCAATAATTTTCATTACAACCGGGGGGGAGTGTCAATGTTCCATCAAAATAAAAGCCATATAAAGATTAACATAGTCGCGATTGGAACATAGGCCTATGATGATCCAGTTACAAACAGAAGACAATTGAGGGTCTGTTCTAGTTCGCATTTTAGATAGATAGATGATATAAGGAGATATAAGAAACTATAAAGAAATGTAAGAAGCTGTAAGGATGAATGTAAGAAGTTGTTAAATTATTGAAGAGTTGTATCGTATAATTTATTTTACAATGAACGTTTTGGATGAAAAATAATAATATCAAAATAATATACTTATTAAAAATAAATAATTAATTAAGTTAATTACACAACAATAAAATATATTAATCCTCATAAATTTGATGAATAAAATTTCGTCCAAGATTTTTTTATATGAACATTAGTTTGACCGAATAAGCAAAATATAATCCCAAAAAAAAAAACTTTTTTGATAAAATTGAATATAACTCTTCAAATAAATTCCTATTTTAAATATAAATAAATGTATGATCACCTATAATAATATATATTTCATGTCGAAACTCAAATATAATTTAGGTCATTATATTATGTTTTTATGTTTATGTAAATGTTGTGTTCGTAAGAATTTATAAATTTTGTATATTGATAGTATAATTAAAAAAATATACATATTTCTGTCACTAAAATAAATGAATGTTATAGAAAATCTATGAGATGTAAGAAAATGTAAGGAGATGTAAAACGATCTAAGAAGATGTAAGAAAATGTAAGAAGATATAAGCTCTTAACTAAGGCTCTGTTTTTTTCGTGGGTAAATTGGGTGGGTAAAAGGGTGAAGTAGGTTGAAATAGGTTGAAGTAGGTTGAGATAGGTTGAAGTTGGTTTTTTTTTTTTTTTTTTTGAGGTGGGTTGAAATGGGTTAAAGTGGGTTAAAGTTGATATATTTTTTATGTGGTGGGTTAAAATAATAAGAACGTAACTAATGTGTGATAATTTATGAAGCTATCGAAATTTTGTAAAATTTTTGTTTATTCTTTTTTATTTTTTTTTAATTTTTTTATTTTTGTATTTTGTATTTTTATTTTGTATTTTTTTATTTTTCATTTTTCATTTTTCATTTTTTATTTTTTATTTTTCATTTATCATTTTTTTATATTTTTTATATTTTTAAATTTTTTTATTTTTGTATTTTTTATTTTTTAATTTTTCGTTTTTCATTTTTTAATTTTCATTTTTTTATTTTTTATTTTTTATTTCTTATTTTTCATTTTTTATTTTTTATTTTTTATTTTTTTATTTTTTATTTTTCATTAGTCATTTTTATATTTTTTATATTTTATATTTTATATTTTTTTATTTTTTATTTTTTATTTTCTTATTTTTGTATTTTTCATTTTTCATTTTTCATTTTTTATTTTGCATTTTTGCATCTTGTATTTTGTATTTTGTATTTTTTTATTGTTTATTTTTTATTTTTTATTTTTTATTTTTCATTTTTATTTATTTAAATTTTATCTTATTTTTTTTTCTAATTTTTTTCATTTTATTTTAATTTTTTAAGTTTTTAAATTTCTTGGTTCTTATTTTTCATTTTTTATTTTTTCAATTTTTTATTTTTTATTTTTTAATTTTTAAATTTTTATTCAAAAAATAAAAATTAAAATTAAAAAATAAGAAATAAAAAGTAAAAAATAAAAAAAACATCATAAAAAATACAAAATAAAAAATAAAAAATAAGAACCAAGAAATTAAAAAAATAAAAAATGAAAAATAAAAAATAAAAAATAAAAAATAAAAAATACAAATACAAAGAAAAAAAAAGAAAAAAGAAAAAAGAAAAAAGAAAAATGAAAAATGAAAAATGAAAAATGAAAAATGAAAAATGAAAATGAAAAATAAAAAATAAAAAAATAAAAAAAAAAACAAAATACAAAATAAACAATAAACAATAAACAATAAACAATAAAAATAAAAAATATAAAAGTATGAACATAAATTTCACAAATTTCGATAACTTCATAAATTATCACACATTAGTTACATTCTCGTTATTTTAACCCACTTCAATCCACCACATACAAAATAAACCAACTTCAATGCACTTCAACCTACATCAACCCACTTCAATCTAGTTCAACCTATTTCAACCCACCTCAAAAAAAAAAAATACCAACTTCAGCCTACCTCAACCTACCTCAACCTACTTCAACCGACTTCACCCTTTTTCCCACCCAATGTACTCACGAAAACAACAGGCCCTAAATCCCATATGATACTTTACAAATTATTAAAATTATGAAGGGGTGAGTTGAAATTGGTTGAAGTTGGTATTTTTTTTCAGGTGAGTTGAAGTAGGTTGAAGTAGATTAAAGTAGGTTGACGTTGGTAAACGTGGATTAACCCACGAAAAGAATAGAGTTTAAATCCTAAAAAATGCAAAATAGAACAGGACCTGAGCCCATATTTTTGCAAATACATAAATGAGGGGCCCCATAGGACACGTCCAATGGCCCACAGTAGATACCCAGAATCAAAACCAGAGGAGAAGAACGGCTGCTCCACAGTCAACCCACAAGCGTGAATAATGACGGGAAGGAGAGCAGCAACACCATAAGCCCCCAAAAAGATAATGCTTATAAATGAACTAAGGTCTCAGATTCACAGTAATCATCATAGACCGGGGGTCATAGCAGCATGGTCGTCTCCTCAAAAACAGTAACGCAACAACATTGGACTTTCATAAAATCAGCTGCCAATAGGCACAGAAACTGACCTGCCATATGGAAGCCTTTAAAAAGGTTCCATGGAGAGAGAGGAGCATAGGCCAGCGACATATAACAAAAAGCAATACAACACACTTATCAATCCAGACAAAGTGATGACATAAACTCAGACCCACACAGATCGTCAATGTTCAGAGCACGAAGTAAATCCAGAATGGAACAAGGTAATGGCCACGAGGAGCATGGTTGAACTGAGCTGCAAATTCCAAGCCGGAAGTACACCAACTGAGCCAAAGTGCTGTAAGTTGTCCAAACCAGGAATCCTGGTAATATCTAAACTTTCTTGAGAGAAAGTAAAGCCAACAAGATTCCAAAAGTGTATATAAATATACACTTGAAGCCATGCACCAAAACCAACAAAAATATAGTATTAAACCCAGTAAAAAATTCCACAAAACACTAACATGCCATCAGGAGAATGCAACACGAACTACCAAAGCAAATAAGAGCAACTGATCGACAAGAAGCAAATTCAGAGGGATGGCACTGGCAGGGTAAAGACACAGTAGCATGTTCAAGCAAAGCTTAACTGGACACCAATCAGAATTAAACCAATAGAACCAAAGGACAAAACCGACTGTTATAACACACAACATGAGCAATTGAGGGATCCTTATAGTAAACTGTACCATATCAGGGGACCCAGAGAATCGGACATACCCAGACAGCCCAAAAACAAATAGGACAAAGCCAGACAAGTGCAATAGCCAATACCCAAGTGAAATAGCGGAAATGTAACGACCTTTATATATATTAATAGTTAACAAAACAAATACAGCCAAGACAGCAGCCTCCACACTATCACCACTCGTGTCTCTATCTAATATCCAATATGAACAAGGCATACAAGTGAAAGTAGAGACAGCAAACCCAAAATAATCCAACCAGACAAGAAAGACATAGTGAGAGCAGTGCAGCTGGACCCTGGGAATCTCAAACACCAGCCAAGGTCCAAGGGGATGGGGAGACAACAAGCACATACACCCAACCCAGGCACCTCTTAATTGCAAATAACAATACCCAGGAAAAAAGAAACAATACACTGCATCAAGACACCAATAATTACCATAATTCGCTCTACCCAAAACCCTATGTATAGATGAATAATCCCTATAAAGCTGTATAATAATCCGAAACATATATCTCAAGATAAAAATGGGCAGCAAGTGGGAACATACAAAGCAAAAGGGTAGCACAATCATGACGAAATTTAGAAGCCAGTAACACAAAATGGGTTCTAACCAATCGATCAAATGACCACACTTACAGGCTAATTGCTCCCGCACGGGTAGAAATTTAGCAATCCAAAACCAATTCAACGTTAGTAATAAGTTAAGGACAGATCTTACCAATAAAGCACTCAAATGATGATACCTATGGTCGTAAGTTGGTAGATCGTAGATCTGGAAAATGAACAGAGTAGGATAATCATCAGTACGCGCCGTAGTTGCAGAACCCACAGAGCACCTCCATGCGTCAATTAATGAAGCGCGCTCACATGATCTGGGGAAAGAGAGAGAAGGAGATAGTAAAGCAAGGGCATAGTCGTCCGATCCCGGATGGAGAGTGGTACCCTGTGCATGCAGAGACCGCAATATGGATCGAAAAGGCTGGAAAGTGGTGCTGGTAAGAGGGCGGCAAAGGGGAATGGAAATGATAACTAGGTGAAAAGCAGTGAGGTCACAAAGCGTAACCAGTAAGAGATAAGGGTTAGCAAGTGGAGCTTTCACATAATTGCAGACTAGACCTTCAGAGTAGCAAAGGGGAAAGCACTGGAGGGGCTTGGGATGGCGGTGGATGCGACAAATGAGGGGTCTGGACGCTTCTTGAGCCTCCAATAGCGAAGCATACGGCGGTGAAAAAAGGGGCTTAGAGCAAAGGGGTTGCTCTCTCTCCTCTCTGGGGTTGCTATCATTGAATATGATATATAGGTAGATGCAGGGTTTTAAAATTCGATTGTTCATCTCGAAACGGTCTTGTTGATACGGAATTATACTCCAGCAAACTGAAAAGTGTCGAGAAATCAGAGTAACCTCCTTTTCATCGAAGAACGGCTGCAATGACCGTGACATAACGCGACACGGACATATTAATGGTGGGAAAGTATCATCAATCAACTGATTTTGGTAGAAAGCTAGAAACACATACCTCATTAACCGTATTTGTAATCTATTGCATTAAACAAACTAGGGTCGGAGACTCAGGGTAGAGAGTGCCAAACTGGGAGAGGAGTGGATGAGGAAGTGGGGGAGGCAAAGATGTCCCTCGGGTGGGAATGGGGGGCTGGAGTGGGAGCGAGGTAGGCGAAGGAGTTGAAGAGCAATTGAAGGGTCGAAGGGCACTGGGCAAGTGCAATGGGAGGTGAAGAAAGTAAGTGAGGGTTTTAACTTTTAAATGGAATTAATTGACTAGGGAGTTGGCTGGTTACTGAAGAATCTAGAATTCTGAAGTATTGGCTATTTTAAAATAATTTTCTTTCAATTCAAAATTTTTTGTTTTTGTCAAAAAGAGGGAGTTGACCGGTTTGGACAAAGATGAAGCTTAATTTGTTAATTCATATTTACATTAATTATATTTTTGTTATTTATATTAGTTATGGTTATGTTATTTATATTAGTTATGTTTTATATTACTTATACTAATTATGTTATTTTATGTTAATTATGTTACTTTTATGTTATTTATAATCATGCTATTTTTATGTTAATTATGTTATAAAGAATTCGGTATTCTCTCTCTGCAACTCTCTCTCTGCAAATTCAGAACGGTCTCTGATCGTTCCTTCACGACCTTCGGCGGCGCCCCACCGCGACCTCCACCTTCGTCGTCTGCTCCCGACGACTCAGACGGACGCAGGCCACCTTCATCTTTGGTGATAAGGTCTTCACTCTGCCCTAAGTCAGAACGGTCACTAACTTAGTAGGCAGCCCGCCGCCACCAACACAGCTGTCACGACGCTCACCACCGGTAGCCTGAATTTTCAAGCTTCTAGCCGTCCCCGCCAAAGAGAGCTCTCAGGAGAGGTGAGCGCATTTGTGCTTAGGTGACAGTTTCAGTGTCATTGCCATCACCGACGACGGTGAGTCGTGCCCAGTCTGGCCGGAGGAGGCATCGGCAGTGACCCAACCCATCTTCTCAGGTTTGCTAGGGTCGGGTTGTCTTGGGTGGCGGAATCATTTGAACGGCAAAGGATTTTGAGGGCTCTGCGTTTGTCGTCCTGTACGTTTCTCTGCTCTGCTCCTTCTGACCTGCATCTTCATCTTCCTCTCTCTCCTCTCTGCTCTGGAATTATATTGAGGTGTTCCCCTCCTCTCTGCATCTTCCTCTCTCTCCTCTTCTACCCCCTCCTCCTATATTCTCTCTCGTTATCTTCGTACGCAACGTAGCTTCTTTTCTGTGTGTTGCTCCAGATTATTCATAATTTCAACTTGTGTTGCTGATTCTGCTGCTTTTGATCTGAAATTTGCTAGGTTGTGTGTCAGGTTTTGATTTTTCTTTGTGTATTTTTTAAGTTTAAATTCATTCTTGATTATTTGTAATTTCAATTCCTGCTGCTTTTGATCTGCAATCCAGCAGGTCTTGTATGATGTTTTGATTTTGCTTTGAGTTTTATAGTTTGAATTCAATCTTGATTTTGCACAAGCTGTTTGTTGAAAATTGGTTGTTTCCCGTGTAAGTGTTTTATAGTCTTTCGTTGCCTTAGTGTGTCTAGTTATCTCGTTAAAGCTCCCTTTTTCTTTGAGTCCTGTGTTATTTTTATTTATTACCCATCTTGCTTTAGGATTTATCTTGCCTTATTATTTTACCCTATTAGGATTTGGGGTGATTTATTGTTAGTATTTCAAGTATTTATTTCTAGCACTGTTATTACTGCTATTATTTAGTTTAAATTAGTTCGAGTTCTCCTTTTATTCTTTCTACTATTGTAACCTTTAGTGGTTTTTATTTCTGTTGGGTTAGTCTCTTGGTAATTTTTTATTAGTTTCTTTTGGGTCGTTGTTTATTTACGTATCTAACTAGGGCGTTTTTCTAATAGTAGGTTTTTAGTGTCTTCGTTGTGTTGTTATTACTAATATTAATATTATTATTTGTATGTTTATTATTTTTATTAGTTGGTAGACCTCTAGGGTGTTCATTGGCCTAGTAGGCGTCTGCGTCTGCGTCTGTGGCGAGCCATGTAGTTGTTTCAGCCTGTCCTCCGGGGAGTTTTGGGGTTGGGAGGGATTTAGGGCTGCGGAAGGTTCGCCTAGCATCTTGGAATATTGGGTCTCTCACGGGTAAGTCGATAGAATTAGTTCAGTCTTTGCGTAGGCGTAAGATTAGTATAACGTGCGTCCAGGAGACAAAGTGGTTTGGGGCTAAAGTTAGAGAGATTGATGGGTACAAGCTTTGGTACTCGGGGTCAACCGAGGCGAAGAATGGAGTTGGCATCCTGGTTGTGAAGGATTTGGCGGACCAGGTGGTCCAAGTGAGGCGTAAGAGTGATAGAATCATGGCCATTAAGGTTTTGGTGGGTTCAATTTTTGTGAACGTGGTGAGTGTGTATGCGCCCCAAGTAGGCCTGCCGGAGGAAACTAAGAAGCTGTTTTGGGAGCATCTAGATGAGGTCACCCAAGAGATCCCTCGGAACGAGAAGCTATTCATCGGAGGAGACTTTAACGGCCATATCGGCGCGGAGACAGCGGGTTATGATGGGGTCCACAGGGGCTTAGGTTTCGGAGAGAGAAACGCGGGTGAGGTCTCTGTGCTGGACTTTGCGGTGGCCTTTGATTTGTTGGTGGCCAACTCCTTTTTCAAGAAGAAGGAGGATCACCTAGTGACCTTCAAGAGCAGCTCTTGCAAGACCCAAATTGACTAATTCCTCACGAGAAAGGAAAGTCGGGGATCGTGTAAGGACTACAAAGTGATCCCTAGCGAGTTTTTGGGAACTCAACACAGGTTGCTGGTTTTAGATGCAGAGTTCAAGTATCCTAGGAGGACGAAGAGGAGAGTCTGAGAACCTAGAATAAAGTGGTGGACCCTCACGAAGGAGAAGGCGGGGTTAATAGCAGAAAAAATAGCCGAAGAGGGAGCTTGGAGGAGGGCAGAAGACGCCGATTCGATGTGGGAGGCTGTGGTGGATTGCATCCGAAGGTCGGCTAAGGAAACCCTAGGTCTTTCCAGGGGAGGCGGGAACAGGATGGAGGGCGCCTGGTGGTGTAACGAAGAGGTAAAGGAGAAAGTCAAGGCCAAAAAAGAGGCTTTCGCGGAGTTCATGAGCAGCAGTTCGGAGGAAGAGAGGGAGCAAAAGAAGTTTGGATACAAAGCGGCCAAGAAGGTAGCCAGAAAGGCGGTGGCAATAGCAAAGAGTCAGGCTTTTGATAGACTGTACCATAGATTGGGGACGAAGGAAGGGGAGAAGGAGGTTTTCAAACTGGCTAGGGTGAGGGAAAGGAAGACTAGGGATCTGGGAGCGGTAAGGTGCATCAAGGACGAAGAAGGTAAGGTGTTGACTGAGAATGATGAAATTAGAGAGAGATGGCAAAGGTTCTTTGCTAAACTTCTAAATGGGGAAGGAGTGCGAGACGACGGTAGTAGGGGCAAAGAGTATAGCGTTCAGCGAGCGGGCGACCATATAGCAAAGGTGAAGATTAGGGAGGCTTTGAAGAAGATGGCGAATGGGAAGGCAGTGGGCCCAAACCAGATTCCAGTGGAAGTTTGGAAGTTTATGGGGGAGGTAGGGCTAGAGTAGCTCACAGAGCTATTTAATGTTATGTACAGGACAACCAAGATGCCCAGAGAGTGGAGGGTCAGCATAGTCATCCCACTGTAAAAAAACAAATGGGATATTCAAGTTTGTAATAACTTTAGAGGCATCAAGCTGCTCAACCACACTATGAAGCTATGGGAGAGGGTGATTGAGAGAAGGTTACGAGAGGTTCTAGAGATTTCAAAGAACCAATTTGGTTTCATACCAGGTAGGTCGACGACTGAGGCGATCCACCTCCTCAGAGGGCTCATGGGCTTGTTCAGGAATAGAAAGGTGGATCTCCATATGGTGTTCATTGACCTGGAGAAAGCGTATGATGGAGTCCCGGGTGAGGTATTGTGGAGGTGTTTGGAAGAGAAAAGGGTGTCGCCCGCGTACATCCGTGTAATCAAGGATATGTACGAGGGAGGGCGGACGCGTGTTAGGACACCAGGAGGAGTCTCTAATGAATTCGCTGTTAGTATGGGCCTACATCAGGGCTCCGCCCTAAGCCCGTTTCTTTTCACTTTAGTTTTGGATGAACTCACTAGAGGAATCCAGGACGAGGTGCCCTGGTGCATGTTATTTGCAGATGACATCGTTCTTATCGATGTGACCAGGCAGGGGGTGAACGACAGGTTGGAGAGTTGGAGGCATACGCTGGAAGTTAGGGGTTTTCAGTTAAGTAGATCAAAAACGGAATACCTCCATTGTTGTTTCAGCGGTAGGATAGAAGAGGGGGGAGAAATCACTCTGGATGGGAGGGTGAGACCAAAGGTCGCTAAATTTAAGTATTTGGGCTCGATCATCCAGCAAAATGGGGACATTGACGAGGATATTAGCCAGCGGATAAGAGTGGGATGGCAAAAGTGGAAGTCAGCGTAAGGGGTTTTGTGTGACAAGAGAGTGCCTCTAGGATTGAAAGGCAAAGTCTATCGGATAGTAGTTAGACTGGCTGTTCTCTATGGATCGGAGTGTTGGCCTCTAAAAAAGGCGCAGGCCCAAAGGTTGATGGTAGCTGAGATGAGAATGATCAGGTGGATGTGTGGTTTTACGAGATTGGACAGAATTAGGAATGGAGTAATCAGGAGCTTAGCCAAAGTGGCCCCCATAGAGGAGAAGATGAGGGAATCGAGGCTCAGATGGTTCGGCCACGTAAAGAGGAGAAGTGTGGCCGCCCCAGTGCGGAGGTGCGAGATAATCGTCCCCTCCGGTGGAAAGAGAGGGAGGGGTAGACTGAAGAAGAGCCTAGAGGAAGTAGTTAGAGAGGACATGAGAGTTGTCCGTCTGACGGAGGACATGGCTCAGGATAGGAGGTCATGGCGGGATAGGATTAAGGTCTCTGATTGTAGGGGACCGGCTGCGTAGGTGCTAGTAGCTTGGGTGGGGTGGGGCGGGTAGGGTTTTGGTGTGCTTGTCTGCAAGTCGTGCTTTTTTTAGGATGTGACGGCATCTAGTGCCCCTGGTTGGTTGAGGTATGTCTCTGCTCCTTGTTTATTTTGCTCTCCCCCCCTCTTTTTCTCCTCCTAGGTTTTTGGTCTGCAATCGTTTTCTCTTTAAATCTTTTTCAGAACTATTTTGTGGGTCTTAAGGAATCAACCTCTCTATGGGTAGGAATATCGGTAGGGGTAAGGTTACCTACAGCTGGATCTCCCCAGACCCCGCGAAAGTGGGACCCACACTGAGAGGAGTTGTTGTTGTTGAATGTTATAAAGAATTAATAAAATTCCAACCTCATTAATTTATAATAAATCATTATAGTTAAAATAAAAAGTAAGTCTAATGCAAATTAATAAATAATATTTTTATGTTGTTTATGTTTATATTAATAAAAATGAAAATTAATTAATAAATGCTATTTCTATGCTAATTATTGTACGAAATAAAGCATGACCGCTATTATGTTTAATTTTTTGTCTACTGCTTAGCTTGTTTTAAATTAACTACTTCAATGTTGTACCATTTGTCCTATTCTATAATCTTACGAACTATGTTGAAAATAACATTACTTAGCGAATTGTGTTACTAAAATACAAAAACCAATGAAAAAACAACTATGTGAATGATCTCACGCCACGACGAACGAGATCCGGAACGCAATCAGCGTATTCAAACGCTCCTGTGTTATTGCGACCGTAACTGCAAACGCAACTGAATCCGCATTTTAATCCCTGGGTAGATGAAATAAAGTAACGATGGCCATTAAATTGATAGCACTGAAGTGGCAGAAGAAATAGAATAAAACTAGTATTTTGATAGTGCGTTGCACGGCCTGCAACTAATATACTTTGCCGTAGACATTGTTTATAATATTAGAAAATAAATGATCCTATTTGGTTGGAAATTTATATTTCCGATTTTTTTTCCTTGAAAATAGAGAATATCCTTCAAAGGAGTGTTGTAAATATATATAAGATTAATTTAAGCTCCTGGAAGGTGACCCATAATTTAAGCTCACTTTAAGCTGCACATATATCTTTGGGGATTTTTGCATAGCGAATGAAGTTATTTGCAGAAAAGTATATATATATATATATATATATATATATATATATATATATATATATATATATATATATATATATATATATTCTTTGGACCTTCATATGGAACTCTCCTTAGATGTCAAAATAGAGAAATACCCCCCCCAAAAAAAAAAACAAATTGTGTTCACTTTAGGAGGAAAAAATGGACTTGTCTTTTTTTAAAGCTTTATAAGATAAGAAATTCTATATCTCATAATTTAATATATTTGTTTCAAAAAATACCATAATATATGCCTACAGTATTTGTTAGTGAACTAAGTATCTTCAACGAAAACGAGACAAACAAATAACAAAGAAAATGAGAATTATATTTTTATTAAGATAAACTTATTAATAACAACCTAAATAAATCAATCTATCGAATTGATTCCAAGACGTAATTTCGAATGTGCACAATATAAAAAAATATTCAACAACCAAATAGATATTAAAATTGAGGAGAGTAAATGTTAATAAATTACCCCTAAGTTATCTAAATAAACGGGGTGTTCGGCAAATAATTTTTTTGAAGATTTTTGGCCCAAAAGAGCTATTTTGTTCAAGATTAGCTGTTTGACCAAGTAAAAAAGCTAATTTGAGTGTTTGATGAAAAATCTTTTTATGAGAGCTTTTTGGGTCCAAAAAGTTAATTTGAAAAGGCTAATTCCATCAGCTTTTTGAAATAGTTTTTTTGAAAAATTAGTTTTTTATCTCACAACTTTATCGGAAATACCTAATTTTTCCAAACAGTTTTCAACAAACAGTTAATTCAAGTAACTAATACAAATAACTAATTCAAACAGTTAACAGCTAACAGTTGTTTGCCAAACAGGGCCAAAATAAAGTAAATACAAATTCCCAACAGCTTCACTATTTTGTTAAATCTAGATTTGGCAAAACTGATCCGAGACCTGAAACCAAAACCAAATGGCATCCACCCATACCCGACCCGACATCCGAAATAAACTCACCCGAAAGTGGACTCGAAATCCGAATTGATCCAAACCAATCCATCCCCAAGCCAAAATTTCATACAAAGTTGCTTATATTTGCATGAAAAGTTTATTGGACAAAAAAATCAGTTGACCCAAACTGAAATTCACCCGACCGAAACTGAACCAACCAGAAATGTCGTTTGATTTGAAATATGACCTGACTGAAACTTAATCCAACACGTACCTGAACCATATAACTCGTTTGCTAGGCCTAGTTAAATCTATATCTTCCTTAACAAAAATACAAATAACCAACAATACCTCTTTATTATCAAAACTAAACAACGAAAAATTCCAATTTGCGTCATGTAAAATACAAACAATGAGAAAATTACAAAATTAAAATTCAAAATTACTTAAATTGACTAACAAAACCCAATGCCGCCTCACTTCCTTTTTTTTTTTTTTTCCTTTGATAAATGGTTAGCTAAGGCAACAATGTATTCCAAAAAAAACAAAATAAGAATGAATAAATATATATGTGACATAAGGCAACAACGTATCCAAAAAAACAAAATAAGAATGAATAAATATATATGTGACATAAGGCAACAACGTATCCCAAAAAAACAAAATAAGAATGAATAAATATATATGTGACATAATGGGGGTGTGGATGCAAATAATTATTTAAAAAAATACATATCTAAGAATAATAGAACAGAAAGAACAAAATAAAGGAGGAAAAAAAGAAGCCCTAAATGGCAATAATTCGTTAAATGGTGATTATTTTATAGTGAGCATCTTTTATCCATTGACATTTAATTCTTAACTAATTATTTAGATTTTTGCTTTGCCTTGCATCATTAGTGATTTTTTCAATATTATAATACTTGAAACTTTTAATTTGTCATGCATTAGTTGTATATAATTATATATTTTTATTAATATTATTAATGTCATTTTATCAATCTTATATTATTCATTTTTTTCAATTAATAACAATTTAAATGACGGATTTATTGGAGGAAGATAAAGTGATCAATTTTTCATTCCAATTGCTTAGATATTTATACTATTTAACAAATTCAATCATATATAAATATATATAACTAATCATATCCATCAAATCTTGATGCTAATCATTTTATATTCCTCATACATGCACCTTCAAATTCAAAATCCAAAAATATAATATGACATATATGGTGGAGAAAACAAGAAGACAAGTGTTATGATGTAATTACTGATCTCATAAGGCGACAAATTAAATATGCTATTA
This sequence comes from Carnegiea gigantea, assembly GCA_029747015.1. Lineage (NCBI taxonomy): Eukaryota > Viridiplantae > Streptophyta > Magnoliopsida > Caryophyllales > Cactaceae > Carnegiea > Carnegiea gigantea. The sequence goes on along the minus strand of JAKOGI010000263.1, from coordinate 465,989 downwards.
TTTTATGCATGGTTTCCAATTAGCCTAATAAATTAGTGACCTCTTTAGTACACATTGAATTGCTAGGACTAACTCATATTAGCACGCTAAAGCATGCAAACTTGCCATTGACTCACTATTAACTGCTTCTCTATATAGCACATTACAAGACAAGTTTATATGTTGTTCATATATGAATTCTACTTAACTATGTTTTTAATTATATTCTAAACATTGGAATAGGGATGCATTTTCGTAGAAGTAGGCATTTTAGTTATCTGCAATAAACATTTTGATTGTTTGTAGTTGAGCACTGAAGTAGTGCCTTTTGATTCTTAATAAAGAGGGGGAAGAGAAATTTGGTTTGACTCTTAACATAAACTGAATTTGGATAATTTTATCACTAGATCACTACATTAGAGGTTAAAAAGCAAAGTCAAACAAGTAATGGATTTCTTTTTAAAAAAAGGAAAAAAAACTCATATGCATTGTTATCTTGAAATATACCGCAAGCGCACAGTGTAACTATAACTAGCAACCAGCGAGTATAAGTCGTGTCCACAGGAAACTCGCTTTCAATTACCAAAACTAATCCAAACATTCAATCTAGGGGAAACAATCTCAAAGGTTTGACATTAACTAACGATTCAGAAATTAGAATATTAAAGCACCTAGGATGGAATTAACAACACAATTACGTAGATGAATCAATCATTAGCTCCAAACAAACAAACCCGAGCATGCATCAAGACGGGATAGATTGCCAATCAAGCTCATCTCCTCCCTCTCTCAAGGGTCAAAGACTAATCCTACAACTATAGTCATCTATTTTCATAGGGCTAAAAGTCGAGGAATTACAAGGTCTACAATCTCGAATCCCAATTAGAACCTTAATTATTTTCGTATTAAAATCTTAATCGTCTACTAAGTCACGCTAGGTGAAAAGTTCGTCTCTCAATGCTCCCTTAAACCCGAATAACAAAGGATGAATGCTCTTTCGAGCAATTCATCGAACACATGATGCGTATAGTAGAACTCATCAACACAAGCATGGAAAAAAGGGATTTGGACTAATGCATGATTCAACTAAACATAATTGGCGCCAATCCCAACCTAAGTTGGGAGATTAACCACACATCACCATGGAAATAACTAAATCAATTACAAAAGGAATAGACATGAATTGCATAAAACCGTAGAAACAATGACAAAAGAAAGAGAGATATAGGGAACAAACTTGAATTAAAGTCAAAAGAGAATTCTTGAACAATCTTGAACCCAACCATTTGATTGCAAAATACCCTCTCCAACAATCTCCCTAAAAACACCTAGAAAAGTCTTAGGAAAAGTGCTCTCAAAAGTATGGACGGAATACTCCCAAAAGAATCGAGGAGAGGCATTAAAATGCGAACTGCCGTGGCACAGGGTCGTGCCTCGACGCACGGCATACCGTGCGCCATAGACTGGGGTGGCACAGTCGTGCTACCCAGCACGGTGTGGCCGTGTCATATCTCTGGCCACGTCTTGGTGAAGTTTCAGTGTAGCACAGCTGTGTCGGTGAGCATGGGGTCCCCGTGCCAAATCTCTGGGTCTAGCCAGCCTTTTCTCTGACTTACAACTTATCTTCTTGGCCCTCCTTTCTATCAATATTAGCGGGTTTTCTCTTTCTCCTAACAAAAACTCCTGAAAATATGAAACACCACTATATGAACAAAATTTAAACTAAAGGAGGCTAATTTGACCTTTTCTCCTTAAGATCAAACACGAAAACGATGGAAAAAGGGATCAACTAGGGGCTAAAATGAGGTCGAAATAGAGGTTTATCAACTCCCCCATGCTTGCCTTTTGCTTGTCCCCAAGTAAGACTAACTAATGGGTGGTCATAACAGGGATATGAACCTCTAAACGCACCCTCCTCAAAAAAGGGATAATAAGCAGTTGATCGAAAAACTGTGCATCAAATGCGGCTTAATCAAGGTGTTCGAAATATTTTTTCAAAACAACACATACACTATAAATCACCCTGTCTAGATGTAACACACCAAACAACCTAATATTGACTCACGTAGTAGGAAAAGACAATCTACAATTCGTGGTGAGCAAGCATGACCGGCAGGACCTCACTTTGAAATAAAGTGAGACACTCCTCTTAATGTGTTTGAAATGTAGGGGTGTACTCAATACTCAAACCAATCATGCAAACTGCCATATGCTTGGCAAAACTCTCTATTCTCCACCACTTATGCAAAATGCAAAGATGTCAAATATGAAGACTTTCAGGAGGGTTGTAATGGGGCTAAGGTTATGGAGGTGACAAGGAGAATCATTATAGGAAATGTGGAGCTACTACCAAAAGGGACTAGGGATTGCAACACTTCCACAACAACCAAAATCCAGTTCACACCTCCATTGAGAATAAGATAAAACCCCACAAAAACCATGCTGAAAGAGTTGATTAAACTTATTGAATGGAATGCCATGCCACACACTCATCGATAACTTCTCCTTTTTCTTTCTCTTTTTCATTTTCCTTTTTAATTTTTAATTTTTCCTTTTCTCTTTTTTTGAGAAGGAAAAATAAAAGTATGAGTAACACGGGAAATGAAAACTCTTAACTCATACTCCAAAATAAACACCACAAATAGAAGGCACCCAGATAGATGGAACTAATCTCACAGCATACACAACTAAATGTAGAAGTGTTGCATGCACTAGACTTTGGGTAAGGTATGAGGATTATACAAAGGCCAAAGATATAGTGAATAAGCTGCACAAGAAATAGGGGAAAGGCTCAATGGGTTAGCAAGGGGAATAACTCACATCAATGGGTGGCTTTTAGGCTCATGTGGTTAAGCAAAACAAAGAGGGCCTCAATCATATTAACATAATGCACATGCCAAATGTGAACTCAAAGAGAAAAATGCCAAGTTCTAAAGATGCATTTAGGGATGAGTCATACAAGAAAGAAAATATGAGACTATACGTGATGAATAGTCATTATGCTCAAAATCTCATGGGTCATTCTACCCTAATCAGTGCAACTCACTCAAAAATGCAACTTAGCAAGGTTAATCACATCAATCTGCGTGAACCTTAAAGATGAGTGGCGCACAGCACAAGACAAAGCAACTATACATGATGATGCCAAACAGTTCCGTAAAATTTTACACCAAGACAAATCGCGCCTCAACACACAATTAATTCAATCAATCAATCAGTACCCCATGCATAGTCATCATAAGAGCGTTTTCACAAACTTTTTATTCCAATTTTTTCAATTTTTTCAATTTTTTTTTTTTCAACAGCAATAAATCTAACCAGGAAAGCAATAAAGCACATAAAGGATAATGAAGAGAAGGGTAGAGATGAGTACCTGGAAAGCTTAAGAATGCCTAGTTCGTTTATTTCTCCTCTTGTGATGCACAATCTAACCTATATGCTCTAAACTACATGCTCTATTAAATGAAAACAAATACAGAAACAGCTAAATAAACTACGTGAAGTGTTATCTATATGATGCAAATGTACAAGATGTCGTTCAAATTCTATCTCATCATCCACAAATTCACCAAATGAGCTACAAGTTCACTCCTCCATGCTTGAGACTTTTATTGTCCTCAATGAAAGGACACACAAAGGAGCAAGGGAAGAAGACTCATAGGACAAGGGAGAAACAGGGGAAAGGGCAAAAGAATGACATCCTTTTTTTTTTTTTTTTCCATTTCTTTTCAAAAGTAGTAAAGTTTGGGTTGCCTCTTAAGAAGAGCTTGTTTAAGGTCCTTAACTTAACCCTTATCTCATATTTACAGATGATGCCAGGATGGGGAGAGGTGGTGTAGCTAAACTAGTGAGTGGTGATGCAGTCACTACCTCCCAAGAACGCACAGGGGTGCTTCCCAAGCTAGCTGGGACGGTCGCAGAAAATTCAGAAAAGCCTACGGACCTCATATAGGGTCTTCTATCTCCATCGAATATCTCGTTCTCAGAAGTAGCATTAAGAGTGACGGTAGGTACAGGGGCTGCAGAAGGTAGGAGGTTAGCGAGCACCAAAGATGCTATAGGTGGAGGGAAATAGAAGTCCATCCTCTCCCCACAAAATTGAAAAAATATGGTGCCAGCCTGCACGTTGATAACCGTCTCGATAGTAGCTAGAAATGGTCTTTCCAAAAGGATAGGCATCCGGGGGCTCTTATCCATGTCCATGACAATGAAATTGCATGGGATGATAAACTTGCCCACCTGAACCTGAACGTCCTCCAAAATACCCGTAAGTCACCTGATGGTGCGATCTGCTAAATGTATGAGCGTGGTGTTGGGTTTCAAATCCAGCAATCCAAGCTTCTTGCAAAGAGAGAGAGACATTAATCTCATACTAGCCCTCAAGTCACAAAGAGCACTCTCAATCTGCACGTCCTCTATGCAGCAAGGGGTGAAGAAGCTACCAGGATCCTACAGCTTCGATGGCGACTGACTTTATAGAACTTAGCTTCACACCTCTCCAATAGGGACCACTGAGTCTCTCTCAGGCTTACCTTTTTTGGAAAGAAGCTCTCTCAAAAATTATAAGTAGGTCGGTGCTTTCTTGAGAGCTTCCAAGAAAAGAGTATCAGCATAAATCCACCTCAACACATCCAAAAATCTTGTAAATTTAGGCTCAAGCTTAAATAGCTTAGCCCATGCTACCCTCTAAGGGAAGGGTACAGGTGGCTGGTATGGGCGAACTAGCGGTGAAGGACTAACCTTCTCATTAGAGCTCAAGCTCTCCTCTTTCTTCTGCTCATCAATTCCTGCAGACTGAAACTGTCTCCTAGAGGACTGTGACAGGACTCTCCTCTAACCCATCGCCTACAGCAAAAAGGGCAGTAATGTGGCCCCTAGGGTTGGTCTCAAGCTAGCTCGATAGATGCCCCTAAGGTTAGGACAGATGACTGACATGGGCAATCTGAGTGTCCATCGCCTTCTGGTGAGAGGCCGTAGTCTCAAACTTGGGGTCAGTTGATTGATCAATGCACTAAGGGCTTCATTAATCTTAGTTTGAGTCACTATGAATTGCTCCATGAGACTCTCCAAATTTGATTTGGGTTATGGGGGTTGGGGAGGTGGGTTATAGAGAGCTCTGTACTGGAACCTAGGCGGTTACATGGCATTCTGAGGTTAAGGGATGGGGCTCCTGTAGGAGGGGTTGGAGTAGCTCTTCCATCCCAAATTGTGAGCATTGGGGTATGAGTTGTTTTATGGTGGGGGGTTGAAATTGTACACGGCATTGGCATGCTCAATGGTAGAAGGACCATTGTGGCAATTAACAGATGTGTACCCCTCCATACCATAGGTCTTTTACATCGCGTACACTCCAACTAACGACCTCGAAGAACCTCTTGGAGTAGGGGAAGTACCCGCTCTGTCGAGCCTCTATGCTAGTGCATCCACTCTGCTGGCTAGGAGTGCCACGACATCTACATCGTACTTGCCACCGCTCCTCCTTTGGGTGGCCCTCTCGCTCGATCAATGATAATTATTGGAAGTCATCTCTCCCAACAAGGCCTCGGCTGCATCGATAGACTTCCCCATGAAAGCTCCTCCTGCATCGGCATCTACTGAGATCTTCACTGATTACTCTAGCTTATTATAGAATGTCTGGACTAAAAGCCAGTCAGGAACACCATGGTGAGGGCATTGTCGCTGAAGGTCCTTGAACCTCTCCCAAGCCTCGTACAAGGACTACTCATCTCTCTAAGTGAAGGAGGTGATGTCAATCCTCAACTTTGCAACTTTTTCAGGTGGGAAGTATTTGCTGAGGAGCACCTTTGAAAGAGCCTTCCAAGTAGTGAATGAGTTGGGCTCATTATTCTGCAGCCAGTTACTGGCTCTATCCTTCAGTGAGAAGGGGAAGAGACGCAGTCGAATAGCATCATTGGACACCCCGTTAAGCTTGATGGTGTCACATTTTGTAAGGAACTTACGAACATGAACATTGGGGTTGTCCGATAGATATCCACCGAACTGATCCCACTCCACAAAGGTAATGAGCGCGGGGTTGAGCTCGAAGTTGTTAGCTTCGACTATCGAGTTCACAATGGATGATGTGATACCGAATGCTTGCAGCAGGGCGTAATCTCACAACACCCGATTGTCTTGCCGTGCCATCACTACTTCTGCCTCTTCCTTCCTCATGTTTCTTCACCTCGGTGGTGTGCAGTTGCTTCGTTCTCATGATTAAACGGGACAAGGTTGTGATTCCCTTGGATCCTCCTGTGCATACAAAACAAACACTATTCAAGCATAAACAATATCTAGCAAGAGTAAAGAAGAACCAAAAGCTACAAAAAGAAAAATAAAAACCTAGTCTAGAGTATTGTAGTTGGTTCTGATATTGAAAGAAACAAATTCTCCGGCAACGGCGCCAAAAACTTGTTGTCTTGGAATATACCACAAGCGCACGATATAGCTGCAGCTACCAACCGGCGAGTACGGGTCATGCCCATAGGAAACTCGCTTTCAATTATCAAAACTAATCCAAAGACTCAATCTAGGCAAAACAATCTCAAAGGTTTAATATTAACTAACGATTCAGAAATTAGAATATTAAAGCACCTAGGTTGGAATTAACATCACAATTATGTAAATAAATCAATCATTAGCCCCCAACAAACAAACCCTACCATGCATCGAGAGTGGATAGATTGCCAATTAAGCTCATCTTCTCCCTCTCTTAAGGGTCGAAGACTAATCCTAAAACTATAGTCACCTATTTCTATGGGACTAAAAGTCGAAGAATTACAAGGTCTACAATCTCGAATCCCAATTAGAACCTTAATTATTTTCATATTAAAATCGTAATCATCTACTAAGTCATGCTAGGTGAAAGGTTCATCTCTCAACGCTCCCTGAAACCTGAATAACAAAGGATAAATGCTCTTTGAAGCAATTCATTGAACACACGGTGCGCATGGTAGAACTCATCAACAAAAGCATCGAAAACAGGGATTTGGGGCTAACACATGATTCAACTAAACATAATCAACGTCAACCCCAACCTAAGTTGGGAGATTAGCCACACATCACCATAGAAATAACCAAATCAATTATAAAAGGAAAAGACATGAATTGTATAAAACCCTAGAAACAATGACAAAAGAAAGAGTGATATAAGGAGCAAACTTGAATTAAAGTCAAAGGAGAATTCTTGAACAATCTTGAATCCAACAATTTGATTGCAAAATACTCTCTCCAACAATCTCTCTAAAAACCCCTAGAAAAGTCTTAAGAAAAGTGCTCTCAAAAGCAAGGACGGAATGCCCCCAAAAGAATAGAGGAGAGGCATTAAAACGTGAACTATCGCGGCGCGCGGTCGTGCCTCGACGCACGGCAGGCCATGCGTCACAGACTGGAGTGGCACGGTGTGATCGTGCTATATCTCTAGCCGCATCTTGGTGGAGTTTCAGCACGGTATGGCTGTGCCAGTGAGCATGGGGTCCCCATACTAAATCTCTGGGTCTAGCCGGCCTCTTCTCTTACCTATAGCTCGTCTTCTTGGCCCTCCTTTCTACTAATATTAGTGGATTTTCTTGTTTTCTTGACAGAAACTCTTGAGAATACGAAATACCACTATATGAACAAAATTTAGACCAAAGAAGGCTAATTTGACCCTTTCTCCTCAAGATCAACCGTGAAAACGATAGAAAAGGGGATCAACTAGGGGCTAAAATAAGGTTGAAATAGAGGTTTATCATGAGCTAATCTAGTGATAATTATTATTAGAGGTTACATGCAAGGTACCACTTAGGGCTTGTACTTTTCTAGTTATTTTAGCAAATTTATCTAAGCATAAAACCTGTATAATCAAGCTGGAAAACCAAAGCATCAAGTGGCCAGGCTGATTGGTCCCCTGAAAGAGGCACCAATTGCTATCATGGTTGGAGCATATATAGCAAAGGTATAGGTAAAGGTCAAATGCACATATCTACTAGGTACGTGAAAATCATTCCATACCTATATTTGGTAATAGGTCTCCAACTACTTCAACCTAAAAAGAACCCAAAGGCGGGGTTGACATCGTGACAGTTGCATTCGCTCATTCGAGAGTTAGAATCCTAGCCAGGCAAAGATTCACTAGATGGTGGGCGGAGTGGAAGCAAAACCGAAAAAAGGTAGCAATTCCAAAGACGGCTGTCCGAGTAGATGCATATGCCTTTCGACGAGCAAAAGCGAGACAACTAAATAGACGTCCAGTCATCGATCCCATTGTCTGAGAACCAAAAAAGAAGTGGGCCGTAGCTTTTGAATAGAGAGATTGAATTAGCTCCTGCCTTCAAGCACAATAAGCGTCTGCAAACATGTAATGCTTTCTTGAAAGGGTCGATACCTTATATCCGTCGTTACAGAAAGTCATCAGGTGACCAACTTTTGACCCAAAAGAGGGAACTTCAGGACCATCTTCGTTTTGTTAATTAAATGAAGAAACTCGATTGGCTACTAGAAAGGAGTGCGCTTGAAGGTGGTGAAGTGGAATT
>JAKOGI010000263.1:447500-452500 GCA_029747015.1 Carnegiea gigantea | reverse complement strand
ATTAGCTTATGTAAAAGAGAGGGGAGTTTAGGCCCTTACCTGAGCAACCAGCATCATTCAGCGAAGCGTTACAACAAGCGTACATATAGCCACATTTATTCATAATTCGACAATACTTTATTCAGTAAATCAAACATAATTCCATGCTAAACATAACGTTGCATTTCGAAGTAATTTCCCTAAGCATGAATGTACTAAAAAGAATTTATTTCGTTTACACACATAATACATTAGCTAGTCCAATTCGAATGGAAGCTAAACACGTTAAAATAACTTCGTTTTTAATCCCTTTTCATATATTAGCTAAATAACTTGAATCGATGCTAAATATATCAAACCAACTTCGTTTCTAATTCCTTTTCAAACAATAACTCATTAACTCGATTTGAAGGTAAATACGTTAAATTAACTTCGATTTTAATTCCGTTTTAAACAATAACTCATTAATTAGGCATAATTCATTTTAAAGTCATTTTTCAAGCATGAACTAACACGTATCCATTCGAAGAGTCATTCATTGCCTCGGAATTACATTTCAAGCCTATTTAAGTCGTTTTAGCATAACATGATTCGAGTTATTATCAAGCAGCGAGTTTGCACATGCATCAATTAAGGTATTATTGAAAATACGGTTACAGCCTATAACAATTCCTGTGCATTTCTAAGCTGAAAATTTACTGATTCGAAACATGCATACTGACGGCAGTGAGCAGGGTCTGTGGATACGGTCTGGACGTGCATAAATAGGCTTGAAATTACCAGGCAATACATTTTCAATCAATCCCTGACATTTCTAACTACTTAAGCTAACCTTAATCTAACATGCAACATCATTCTACTGAAATCATACTTGAAAATGACAATAGCAGCTTAGGAGAGGAGAGTCAGTCACCTAAAACTGCTTAATTACCCACTCAATTGGCAGTAATTCACGCCCCAATCCTCTTGATTTCGACCTTAGTTCAGCTATACCCAGAACCCGAAACTCTAGCTTCGATTTGGTCGCGGTTGGGGTTGTCTGGGGTCGAATTCGACCCCCAGATTTATAGAGGAGGTGGAGAGGGTCGTGACTTGCCGGAATCCGGCACATGGGTGGTGGTTTTCAGGCGGTAGACGTGTGGTTTATGAGTTGGCTCGATCGTGCGACGTGGGGGAGGAAAACCGATGGTGTTTGGGCGGCTGGCGACGCGTGGGTGAGGCCAGACGGCTCCTTCTCTCGCCGGCGACACGTGATGGCCGGCGGTGACGCCAGGCGGCGACCGGTGACCCGCGAGAGAAAGAGAGCGAGAGCATAGCAGAGAGAGAGCGAGGTGCGAGAGAGAGGAAGGGGAGGGGGTCGGGTTCTCTGTGACCCGATAACGTGCCCCCTTCCCTTTTTATTTGTTTTTTTTTTGACTCAATTAACATCATTCAACTGAATCCCGATCCCGTACTTGCTAAAGGTTAGGCTAAACCCGAATCGAAAAGACCCATAATCAACATTTCAGTTTAAACCCTAGGATTCAACCAAGTAAAACGAAAAATGATTTTAAAAACTCGGTTTAGCGTTGCCTCAATAATTTTATAAATAAGTAACGTCGATAATAATATTAATCAAATAATCGTTCTTCTTTTTTTTTTTTTTGAAATTATCCGTTAAAAACTCACACAGTCGATTTAATATTTTTGCCGAACGATGATTCAAATGCAACTGGTAAATTTAGCAACTGAAATAGTTAGTCAGCAATAGAATGAAAGCGTGGCCCTTACACTCTCCCCCCTTAAAAGAATTTCGTCTTCGAAATTTGCTCACCTGATGAGAATAATGCGGGATATTTTTCACGCATTTCGCTTTCTAATTCCCAAGTTGTTTCTGCCACCTTATGATGTTTCCATAACACCTTCACATAGGGGATGCTCCTATTTATGAACTTCCTTTCTGTCCTTTCCAAAATCTGAATGGGCTCTTCCATGTAAGTAAGACTTTCCTTGACTTATAAGGGCTCATATCGAATGAAATGATTCGGATCTGAGACATACTTCCGAAGACTGGATACGTGAAATACATCGTGAATGCCTTGCAATGAGGGCGGTAAGGCCAATCGGTATGCAACCGATCCCACTTTCTGCAAGACTTCAAACGGTCCAATGAACCGCGGGCTTAGTTTTCCCTTTTGTCCAAATCTTATGCTTCCCTTGAGTGGGGACACTTTCAGAAATACATGGTCTCCAATCTCAAACTCCAGCGGCCTTCTCCTATTATTCGCGTAGCTCTTTTGTCTACTCTGTGCAGCTTGCAATCTCTTGCGGATTGTCTTGATTATTCTGATCGTTCGATCGATTAAGTCAACCTTGGATGGTTCCCTTTCCCCTATTTCATTCCAACAAACCGGAGTTATGCAACGTCTACCGTATAGCGCCTCGAAAGGAGCCATGCCTATACTGTCATGGTGACTATTATTGTACGCAAACTCAATCAGAGGCAAGTTATGATCCCAAGTTCCAGTGTAATCAAGTGCACAGGCTCTCAACATGTCCTCCAAGGTTTGAATGGTTCTCTCAGATTGACCGTCTGTTTGATGATGGAAGGCCGTACTTAAACGTAGTTCTGTGCCCATTGCTCTTTGAAAACCATGCCAGAAGCGAGATACAAACTTGGTATCACGATCTGACACAATACTGAGTGGTACACCATGCAGTCTAACTATCTCCTTAACGTATAGGTTCGCCAGTTGTTCAGAGGTGAAAGTGGCCTTGATGGGTAAGAAGTGTGTGGCCTTGGTCAATCTTCAACTATAACCCACACACTATCATGCTGTCTGATGGTTTTTGGCATTCCAATCATGAAATCCATGGTGATGTATTCCCATTTCCACTCGGAAATTGGCAAGAGTTGTAGTAAACCTCCAGATTTCTGATGCTCGGTTTTCACCCGTTGGCACGTAAGGCACCGAGCCACGTATTTTGCAATATCCCTTTTCATGCCATTCCACCAGTAATGGATTTTCAAGTCATGATACATCTTCGTACTTCTAGGATGTACAACAAGTGTGGAATTATGCGCTTTCTTTAACAACTCCTCCTTAAGAGCTGTGATGTTTGGTACACACAGTCTAACCCCATACCAGAGTACCTCATTTTTGATGGAAAACACCTTATTCCTTCCTTCTTCCAGCCCTTTCTTTATTTTCATGAGTTCAGGGTCATTGTTCTGCTGTTGCTTGATCGTTTCAATCAAGGGCGATGAGATTTGAAGCGCTGCTATGTGATTTTGATTCCCTGGTAGTACCACTGCTACTTATAACCCGTCGAGCTCTCTTAGGAGCTTCTTTTCTCGTGTGAGTGAGTATGCTACTGTTCCAGTAGACTTCCTACTTAATGCATCGGCCACCACATTGGCTTTACCAGGGTGGTACTTCACCTCCATATCATAGTCTTTTAGGAGTTCTAACCATCTTCTTTGTCTCATATTCAACTCCTTCTGAGTGAAGATATATTTCAGGCTCTTATGATCAGTGTATACCTCGCACCTCTCCCCATAGAGATAATGTCTCCAGATCTTTAGGGCGAATACGACTGCAGCTAATTCTAGGTCGTGTGCTAGATAATTTTCTTCATAAGGCTTCAGTTGGCGCGAGGCATAAGCAATAACTCTGCCCTTTTGCATTAATACACACCCCAGTCCCTTCTTAGATGCATCACTATAGATCACAAACCCTTCGTTGCCTTCAGGTAGCACTAATATTGGTGCAGACACCAAACGTTTCTTTAGCTCCTGAAAGCTATCTTCACATTCTGGGGTCCATTCAAATTTAGTGGTCTTTCGAAGTAGTTTGGTAATAGGCAAAGCCAGTTTAGAAAATCCTTCTATAAATCTTCGATAATAGCCAGCCATGCCCAGAAAACTTCGTACTTCTGAGACCTTTGTGGGTCTTGGCCAATTTACAATGGCCTCCACCTTTGCTGGATCTACCGAGATACCTTCCTTAGTCACCATATGCCCCAGAAATTGCACCTTTCTTAACCAAAACTCGCACTTTCTAAACTTGGCGCACAGCTTGTGCTCTTCTAGGGTTTTCAACACCGTTTGTAAGTGGTCTGTATGTTCTTCCCTAGTCTTGGAGTATACTAGGATGTCATCAATAAATATCACTACGAATTTGTCGAGGTATGGCTTAAATACTCTGTTCATTAAGTCCATAAAGAAAGTAGGAGCATTAGTCAATCCAAATGGCAACACTAAGAACTCATAATGCCCATATCGAGTGTGGAAGGCGGTTTTGGGTACATCTTCTTTCTTAATCTTCAGCTGATGGTACCTCGACCTCAAGTCAATTTTTGAGAATACCAAGGCGCCAGCTAGCTGATCAAACAAGTCATCGATTCTAGGAAGTGGGTATTTATTCTTCACTGTTACCTTATTTAGTTCTCGATAGTCGATACATAACCTCAAACTCCCATCTTTCTTCTTCACAAATAGTACTGGTGCTCCCCGGGGTGAAACACTAGGCTGAATTAACCCCTTATTTAGTAACTCTTGCAACTGAGTTTTCAACTCTGTCAATTCCGCAGGTGCCAGTCGATAAGGTGCCTTGGATATTGGGGCAGTTCCAGGTACTAGTTCAATGGTGAATTCGATTTCTCTGTCGGGTGGTAGCCCCGGTACCTCTCGAAACACCTGTGGAAATTCCCTCGCTATCGGAATCTCACTCAAGTCCAGCTCCTTTACTTCTGCGACCTCAATTGCACACAAATAGCTTTGACATCCCTTCCTCAGCATTCTAAGTGCTTGCATAGCAGATATGATTGGAGTAATCACTTGGGGGCCACTTCCCTTGAAGGTGATCCTTTCTCCGTCCGGGGTCGAAAAGGTAACCAGTTTCTTTTCACAGTCAATGGTCACTTCATGCGTGGTTAACCAATCCATTCCTAGAATAACATCCCAACCTTGTATGTCTAACTGTACTAAGTTCGCAGGGAGGATTCTCCCTTCCAAGTGAATGGCACAGTTTTTGAAAATA
>JAKOGI010000263.1:350000-437500 GCA_029747015.1 Carnegiea gigantea | reverse complement strand
ATTTTTCATGTAAAATAATTTTCAACTCATATTTTCAGTTGGTTGGTACAAAAAAAAAATGAACTTTCTAAAAAATGAGTTTTATTAGCAAAAAATGAAGAAAAAAGCTAAAAATGACTTGCCTTAATCGTCGAACCATATGTATAGGAAATAGACACAGAAGAGAAAAAGAGTGTGAGATTGTGTGAGAGCCCAGAAACGTAAAATCAACTTATGCTCCATTCAAAGTAAAAATATTTTCTTTCATTCTAGAGAAAATAATTTCCCCTGAAAACGAATTTTCCCTCCTTGTTTTACCAAATACCGTAAAATGAGAAAATTATTTTCCTAAAAAATAATTTTCACTCTTACCAAACACACCCTTAGTTTGTTAATTCTATGCGGATAATGTACAATTTTCTAATTAAACAAAAAGAGACAATTATATTATAGGTCCTCTCTTAGTGAGAGACGTCACCACCTAACGCTAATCAGCTCACCTGAATAAAGCCTCGATTCCACCTTGAGCTGCCACCATCTGACTAGCACCCATCATCAATTCCACCTTTAGCTGCCACCTTCAACGGTGATCTGTTTTCTTTTGTTGTCAATATCTTGCCTGCGAATCTCAAAACGACCACCTCAGTCGAGCTATTTTTCAATTTCCAGTGCCATCAGACCCAAAATTCGCCCGACCTTCAAAGTTGAGCAAGTTTTAGGCAACCCAAACCAAAACAGTAAGGAATGGCAAAAAGAAGGGAAGAGTCCACCAAACCTAGTGAAAAGCATGAATATTTCAAGGCCTCGTGTCAATTTCTCGGCGAATATTAGGTGAGACTGTTGGGAGTTAATTTTAGCCAGCAAAACTATTGACGGGTGGTGTTCAATTTCGAAGGCCCTGCTGGTCGCTGGAGTTTCTGGTCACCGGAGACATCTTAAGGGCACTAACAAGGGTTGAAGAGCCCTTAAGCGTTGGTGTTGGATTGTTGGGGGTGGGATTGAGGAGAGAGAGTGAATGCTCGAGTAAGGGATTGAGGTGAGAGACTAGAAGCCATATGCATGAGGGTTTGAGATCAGAGGAGGGAGAGTTGTATTTTGTTGAGGTCAGTAATTGCACATGCATGTTGGTACACAGTCGAGAGCTCGACTCTCCGTACTTTCATAATTTTTCTATAGTGTTCAGATAACCTTGCAAAGCAGTCCTGAAAGTTACAAACTCCTTTTTTAAAATTCTCTAAACCCTCCCCATGTTGTCTCTGTTCGTCTAACCGTCTACAGGAATATAACCCAGATATATTTATTCGAGTTCATAGTATAAGTTTTGTAATTGCTTGTAATTTTGGTGTCTTTAAATATGATACCATACAGTGCCCAGACTATGATATAATAACTTATCATGTGTAAGCCAATTAGTGCTCTTAGTCATCTACTAGTTGATCTTGAAAGGTGGCAGTATATGTTACTGCTTAAGCATCCCAGTTACCTACGTTGGACATGTTTCGCTTTGCTGGCTTCGGAGTATTCCACTATAAAATGCACTGATCCAGGAACTTAGTAGCCGACATCAGGTGTTTCCATCTAGCTCCTCTCGTATCACTTATACTGGGAATACCTACACCAACTATAAAATTTAGGGTGCCCTACTGAATCCACTTCTTGTTGTGATCGATGTTCATCTTGATTATCAAGCAGTAGAAAATAGTTCATATTAAAGAGCGTTATCCCTTATGTTTAGACAAAATGGTACGCCACAACCTCATGTTGTCGTGGTTGGTGAGTACAATATTAGCGCCCAAGAAGCGACAGTGTGGGGTTTCCTTGGGCAACTTATTTCATGTGCCAAAATTTTGAGATCCATGTTTCTTAGACTAATGTTTTGCAATTTATTAGAGAGCATAGCATTTCGAAAACTATCACTTTGTCACTAATCTTCCCGAAACTAAGATTCTGTTAAATTTATTATTTTGAACTAATACAGATAAATTAGATAGTGCATTATAAATAAATTAAGAAATTTCTTTCTATGTGTTTTAATAATTTTTGTCCCCCCCAATCAAAATTTGATAAGGTATGCTTAGTTTATTTATTTTGAATAAGTCATTCCAAATTTTATCTTTATTTCAAAATAACTTTCCTTAATTTTAATAATTTTTTGAAATTAATTTAATAGTTATCTTAACTTCTTGTATTCTTTATAACAGTGATGTGCATCTTGACTCTATATATAATTTTTAAATTCCTAAAACAATGGAGATTTTCATAAATTAGAAGTTTTAAGCATTGAACACAATTAAGGAGTGTTGTCAATTTATTTCTAAAAGGTTTTAGTCTTCATTCAACGAAGATAAGAACCTAATTTAAGATCCTAATGTACACTTTTCCTTGTAATGTTAATAGAGCAAGACCATTCATTTGTCAAGCCATCTACTAGTACAACATCCATCAAGAATTTATGGTCACCCTAGCTCTACCCACCATTGCTTATCTTCTTTCATTGCTTGACCTATGTTCACACATTATCAGCTTATCAAACTCAAATCCTAAACATGAGTACTATTATTTTGGTGTTTTTAATATGAGCATGAGTGTCATTTAATTCAAAGGCAATATATTAAACTGCACGATAAAATAAGTAAATAAATAATAAATAAAGAAATAAGCAAATCAACAAAAAGAAAACGATATTCAAGGGACGCCAGGGAAGAAAATGGAATAAGAAATGCCCGATGTGCAGTACATGTGCTGCTACGTCCAAAGCAAGGGCCCCAGCCCCATCCTCCTCTGAGTGGGCCCTTCCTATATCTCACACGATGGTGAGTTGCTGTGACTATGGCGGATATTTTAAAGAAATAAAAAGTTATAGAGTCAGGTTTGAAAATTCTAAGCTATGAAAGCTTGCCACATATGATTTGATAGGGTAAAACCTTCTATTTATGTGTGTGTATGAATTAAAACTTTGGTATGTTGCTAATGAATTAATATAACAAATTAAAATATCTTATTATGTCAAACAAGAATTAAAGTTATTAAATGTCATTTACAATAGACTTGTAATAATAATAATAAATGTTTGGAGGCTGGTTTTCATTTAAGTAGATTTGTGGTTATACTAACAATTGGATTAGTGTGTTTGCCAAATCTCTGTCACTGCAATATTGGATATGATATTTCCTAAGGAGCTTGTGGTTTAATATTATTTTACTCAAGACGTTTGGGATGCTACAAAGACCACGAAATCTCATTTAAGAAAACCTGTAAGGTACTCTAAACATAAGGAGGTTCCTCCATTGAAAGAGTCTTCAACACTAAAGTTAGAAAAGGGATCCATGAGATTACAAAGGAATGCAACTTATTAACTTAATGAAAGACTTTTATGTTTATTTTCTCACCTTTGGCTATGATCCTAACATGCTTATACAAGGATCACTCCTGTTGCCTAGTAAACTTATATTAGGATTCCTTCCTTTATAAGATAGAGCCCATTTCCTAATTAACTTACTCTGTGATAGTTGCCCTTTGATACAGTTATATCCTAGGGTTTATCCATTAATAAATAGATCTCTTGGGATATCTTCCCTCATATAATCTGCAGAATACAAGAATGAATGATAATAATGACGATGATTATGACAAAGAGGTCAAGCCTTCCATTGGGCTTTAAGTCTTGGACTCTACCCAAGGCCTAATGGCGGAAGTTTACCAAAACCATTTGCCCTTGAGGTATTTTTAATCTTAGATCAAATGAACCTCATCCTTGTTGGCTAATCTAGCCTACGTACCTCTTTCAGGATATGTCTTTGGGACTTCCCTCAAATCTAGTATTGGGTCTCTTAATGTTGATCGTAGTCCGCTTTATTTAATATGATCTCCTTCCTAAAGATTCGATCAAATTTATTTCCTAATATATTTTTCATTCAGCTTTTTGGGTATTAAATCCTTACTAAATCCTTAATCCACTTTGTGGAAATTTATTTTGGTTTTACTTGCCATTCTCTCGGTGTTATTCGTTATATTACGTTAAATTGATTATATTGTCTCCTTGCGTTATAAAATTCATATTTTTATAAACTATACGAGTTAAATTATTGTTGATATGCTTATGTGAACAATGATTTTATTTAAAAAAAATCTTCGTCGCTATTAATATTATTCTTATTATTCGTTTTGAAAATCTTTCGATGATTTTTAGTATGCATTAATATAGATTATTAACGAGTACTAAATCGAGTAGGAACCTGAGAACGATTAGCTTGTTAACCTTCGAATTAGTTTAAGGTTTATTAAATCGAACGTTGACATCATTGGAAATGAGTAATCAATGAAAGACTGTATTATTGATTTAGGTTTAGAATTCGGGATGCGAATTAGACTAATTGAGTCAATTATTGATCAGCTCAAAAAAAAAGGAGAAGAGAGGGGCATTTTTGTCAAATCGCGTCAGACCCACAGAGGGGTTCTCCTCCTTCCTCTGCGTCGTGACAGCCCGAGCCCCATCTCCCTCTCTCTCCTCTCACTCTTCTCCTCCTCCTCTCCACGCAACTCAAGCACCAGAGAATTCACTAAATTTTTTCGCCCCACCCAACTCGAAATCCTCCATATTCCACCTCCCTAACCTCAGTCCAGCCCTATGCTTGCAAAACTTGGCAGAAATTTGAAGGACTTAGCCGTGTTTTTGGTGGGTTTGGGCGATGATTGGGGGCGTCGAACGTGTACCCATGCTTGGCTATGCATTTCAATCCCTAGCCACTCCAATTCCTCTACAAATCGTGGCTAAATTCACGGCACAAGCCTCAGCAAAAGGCACCGAGTCAGTTTGGGTGAAATTTGGGCCGAATTAGGGTTCGAATGGCACGATTGGGCACGGTTTTGGGCTTTGTTCGTGCGTGGTTAGCAAGAACTGAGGGGATTAGTGTTGTTCGAGCACCTAGAGCCGAGCCCAGCAGCTTCGAACGATCATCTAGCTTGGAATCGAGCTGGGGATTTCTTTGCTCCTAAAATTATTATTATTTTCAATGAATTTAGCCAAAGTTAGTGCATGTTAATTCTGAGATTAGAAGCCAGTTTGGGTGAAATTGGAGTCAAAGTTGAGAAATTATGAACATGGTACTGAATTTGGGTTAATCGCATGATAATTCGATGTGCGGCTGAATGTGCCAGTTAATCAAGGATTGTAAAGTAAGTAGAATGTTGTTACCGGACTGTCGTAGCATGAGTTTGTCGCACTTGAATTCTGTTTGACGCTTAGTGATGCTAGTTGAGCAGTTGAAGTAATTATGGAAATAACTGAATCACGTCTAACGGCTATGGCTAAATTGGTTTGGGCATGTTAATAGTCTATTCGTAGTAATTTCAATGGAACATTATGCTTATAGATATCGGTTTGCGAACTAAAAAGCAAAATGTCGCTTTAAAGTCTCGACTGCATCAGTTGGTACACTTAAACACTATGTTAGTTATTAAGCATGAATGTTATACCAATTTATGATCGTTTTATGTATTGTTGGTTTGTTTATGACAATGTTGAATCGAGTTGGAAGTTGGATGGCTCGAGGTGGAACTATTAAGTCGTTTGAGGTTCTTGTGGTCGGTGCTGTGTGAGGAGGGAGTTAGGGTTGTGAATTACCGCAATCGTGTGGATTGCGAGGCCATGTGTGGCTTAATGGGCAGATTCTTTTGAGTTGTGATGTGAAGTGTATAAATGTGCTATGTGTGAACCCTTTTCCCCCAATATGCTACGTGACGTTATGTGATTAATTGTTGAAACTTTAGACGTCTTTAAAAAGAAAAGGTCATTCAGAAATTTGTTATACACGTTCAAAAATGCTTTTAAGTTTGTCAATTGTCTATTCGCTTGTTAGGACGTCTAAGGTGTAAAAGGGTCCTAAATCGTCGAACTATTCAGTTAGTGACTCGATTGAATAGTCGATAGGTTTAGGAAGTTTAGAAGTGAACTAAAAGTGAATTTGAAGATATTTAAAGCATTGGTTTGCTTATAACTTCTCCTTGTATTTAAAAGAATTTAAATGACCTGGAAAAGAGCACCTTAAGGTGCTAATTATGAAGTTTGGCTAATTTATATACTAGTTGCTTGCTTAAGTCTATATTGAGTTTCATGTTACGAGCATGTAAAACCATTATATTTTAAGAAGCGTTCACGTTGAAAGTTTACGAAGAAAACTTGTTTACCTTATAAACGAGCCAAGTACCTCAAGTTTTCGAATAATAACAAGTTTGGAACGCTTTAAATATTCAGTTTAATTTTTTATACCCTCCTTTGAGTTTTAAAAAGGATTGAAACGAAGTGAAAAAGGGCAACTGAAGGAGTTTTATTACGAAACTTAGTTTGAGTTATATGCTAGCTAAGTACTTTAAGTTTCGAATGAGTTTTGAATTGTGAGTTAGCAAATTCATTGTGATTTTAAAAGGGTTTACAAGTTGAAAATGAAAGAACCATAACCAAAGGTAAGGTTATGGGCTATTTTGCTAGATAAGCATATATATGAATAAGCATAAGTACGCATATGTGTAAGTAATTATGTTTATGTTTACGTGTACATTGAGGAGCTATTCTAGAAACTTTAAACTTAAGTCTGAAAGCCAGGGATGGTGGCTTAGTATCTCGCCTGGCATAACATAAGCTATGTTAAGATGACTCAGGGATGGTGGTTTAAATCCTGCCTGAAGTCTCAGTATGTAAGTTATGTCTCAGCATAATATGATGTCTGTCCGGATAGGCGTATGTTGCCCCTCGAGTTTGGCCGGCTTGGGATGGCAGTAACAAAGTACCTCTAAGAGTTTAGTCTCCTCATTTATGTGATCAAATTGTTATGTTTGTTTCTTTTAATACACGATGATCTTACGCCAAGGGTATTTCCTAATGAATAAGAAAAGCAGTTGGCGTTTCGTCTTTTTAGGTATTTCAGAAAAGAAAGATTTATAAGGGCCATTACGAGGCCATATTAAGTAAGATTTGAAAAGTTTATGAAGGTCATTAGAGGACCATTTACAATTAACATGCACCAACTAAATTTAACTAAAATCATTGAAATTAATAGTAATTTAGGAGTAAAGAAATTCCCACCTTGAACCCAAGCTAGGTGTTCGATCGTAGGCTTGTTCGGCTTGACTTTAGGTACTTCGAACGTCTCCAAACTCGAGCCTTGCCCTCTGATCACGCGAGCAGCACCGACTCACGTCCGAACTCCACCAATTCGACCCCTAAACAAGGCTAAATTTCAGTTATCAATTTGAGGTTGGGTTGGGTGTTTGTAGATACGAATTTTCACCCCAATTTATAGAAGATTGAATCGTAAAAGTTTTCTGAGGGATTGGAAATGTGCTCTGGTTTGTCTGTAAGAGACAAAGTTAGAAGAAGTTTCATGTTCTGTTATTCGTAGTTTGTAAGGAACTATTCTGTTGATTTTGCTTTTCTTAAAGCTGAAGGTGCCTCTTGGGGCATCATACTGATGTGGGACAAGAACACCTTCAAGTTTGTCTCCTCTTCTCAGGGAAAATTTTCCATTACCTGCATATTTCGAATGGTAGATGGTGGCTTCACATGGGCTTTTTCTGGGGTTTACGATCCTCAAGACAGATCTGATAAATTGAGGTTTTGGGAGGAGCTTCGACGAACTAGAAATGGATGGCCTGGACCATGGTGTATCGAGAGAGATTTCAATGAAATTTTATATCCTCAAGAAAGGACTTTGGGATTATGTCCAATGAACACTATGTTGGAGTTTCACGACTTCATCAATTATGCTACTTTAGTGGATCTTTCTTTCCCTGGGGGTGAGTTTACGTGGTCTAGGAGTGGTAGAGAAGCTGTTTGCTCGAGGTTGGACCGCTTCTTGGTTTCTTTGGATTGGGAGGAACATTTCCCAGACTCACTTCAGACTAGATTGCCAAGGCCTCTCTCAGATCATTTCCTAATATCCCTAGAGAGGGCCAAGCTAGAGAGGGGGAATGTTCCTTTCAAATTCGAGAACATGTGACTCACAGTTAAGGGGTTCTCTAACCTTGTTAAAAAATGGTGCGAAGAGATGGAAGTTGAAGGCTTTGCTAGTTTTGTGATTGCGAGGAAGCTTAAGTTTGTTAAAGATTAGTTGAAGAAATGGAACAAAGAAGTCTTCGGGGATATTAAGTTAAGGAAATAGAAACTTCTGGATTCTGTTAATGCGCTTGATGTGAAAGAAGAATCTGATGGTCTCAGCTGTGATGAAATTGACCAAAGGAGGGAGGCAAGAGAGGAGTTGGCAAGGGTATTGCACATGGAAGAAGTTTCTTGGAGGCAAAAGTCAAGGGCTCTGTGGCTTAGAGAGGGAGATCGCAATATAAAGTTTCTCCATAGAATGACCAATCTGCGTAGGAAGTTCAACTTCATGTCAGGGGTGGAGATTGAGGGGAATCATTATGAAAACAATTGATAGTATGAAAAGCTCTATACATGGCTTCTACAAGAAGCTGTTCTCTGAAACTAAACCCTGGCAGCCGAAAGTGGAAGGCTTATGTTGCCCTGTTCATCTACCTTTGCCAGGGAGGTTCTTGAGATGTCATTTGATGAAGAAGAAGTCACTAGAGCTCTACATGATTATTGTGGGGATAAGGCGCCTGGCCCAGATGGAATGACTACGGCTTTCCTTCAAGCAAATTGGGATTCGGTGCGAGGGGATGTGTTGACTATGTTCTCGGAGTTTTACACTAATGGGAAATTTGTGGCTAGCCTTAATGCTACTTTCATAGGGCTTATTCCTAAGAGAGCTAATGCACAGAATATCAAAGATTATCACCTAATTAGTTTGATTGGATGTATTTATAAGTTGCTCTCAAAGGTGTTAGCTCATAGGTTGAGAAGTGTAATTGGGGGCCTCATTTATGAGAATCAGTACACCTTTGTTGGGGGCAGATAGATTTTGGATGCAGTACTGATTGCAAACAAGCTTATTGACTCCAGGACCAAGTCAGGTAAGCAGGGGGTTATTTGTAAGCTTGACATCGAGAAGGCTTATGACCATGTCAATTGGGATATTCTTATTTACGTGATGAGAAGAATGGGATTTGGGGAAAGATGGATTGCTTGGATTCGCCAATATATTTCTTCTGCTTTTTTTACAGTGTTAATTAATGGCTCCCCTTCTCAATCCTTTTCTGCTTCTAGAGGGTTGCGCCAGGGTGACCCTATCTCCCCTCTTTTGTTCTTATTGGTGATGGAAGTGTTCACAAGGGTGGTTAATTCGACTACTACAGCAGGGCTTATTTCTAGTTTCTCTGTAGACCGGTTGAATGAATCTGCCACTGATGTCTCCTACCTTCTCTTTGCTGATGATACGATTATCTTCTGTGATAATGATTGCGAGCAAATAGTGAACTTTCATGGCATTCTTTTATGGTTTGAGGTGGTGTCTGGGCTAAGAGTCAATTTGTGAAGGAGTTCTATCTTACCAGTGGGGCAAGTGGATAATATTCAATTGCTTGTAGGAATTATAGGATGCTCTATTGGTTCTTTTCCATCATCTTATCTTGGTCTCTCTCTTGGTGCAAAATTTAAGGATAAATCTATTTGGGCACCTGTGATCGAGCGTTTAGAGAGAAGACTATCTGGGTGGAAATCAAAATATCTCTCCAAAGGGGGGGAGAGTGACACTTATTAAAAGTGTTTTGACGAGCATTCTAGCTTACTTTCTATCACTCTTTCCTCTACCAGTCTCAGTGGCTAATAAGTTAGAAGTTATTCAGAGAAAATTCCTTTAGGGGTGTTTTGGTAGTGACTACAAATTTCATCTTGTTAGATGAAATATTATCAAGAATCCCATACCGGAAGGGGGATTAGGTGTTAGAGATCTTAGACTCTTCAATGAAGCATTGCTAGGCAAGTGGTTGTAGAGATACATGAATGAGAAGGATAGCCTATGGAGAAGGGTGATTAGGAGCAAATATGGGGATAATAGTCTTGGATGGTATCTATCCAAACCAAGTGGTGCTTATGGGCAAAGTTTATGGAGGTTCATTCACAAAGGATGGGGAAGATTTTTTCATCATTTTTTCCTTCAAGGCTGGTGTCGGTTCTTCTATCTTGTTTTGGCACGACCGTTGGTGTACGAAAGGCCCTCTACGAGATAGCTTCCCCTCTCTTTATGTGCTTACGGTGAATAAAGATTCTACTATAGCAAATTTTTGCCAACGTGGGCCTAGCACTTTTGTGTGGTCTCCTGTTTTCATCCGTGATGCTTTAGAGGATGACACTATCCTTACCACCTTTCTCAGTAAGTTGAGTGAGATTTTACTTCATGACTCATCTAATGCGGTTACTTGGGATCTCAACTCTAAAGGTTTTTTCATTGTTAAATCTTATTATCTAAAGCTCATCTCTAATTCTGCCTTCGCTATGGAGTCTAGATTTTTGGGGCGGCTCCCTTGGAAAATTATTTGGAAGAGTTTCGCTCCCTTGAAGGTGTCAGTCTTTGTGTGGGGAGCTTCGCATGGCAGTATTCTAACATGTGATAATTTACAAAAGAAGGGAATTATTTTGGTGAACAGATGTTCTACGTATAAAGACGATTTGGAGTCTCCTGATCACCTACTACTACATTATCAATTTGCAAGGGCTTTGTGGGAGTTATCCTTTAGTTGCTTGGGAGTTTCCTGGGTTGTCACGGATTCAGTGAAGAATCATCTTTTGGCTTGGAAGGGTGTCATTGGTAGGAAAGTTAAAGAGAGAAGCATCTTATTGATCCTACATATGATTTTTTGGGCTATTTGGCGAGAGAAAAACAAAGAGTCTTTGAAGGAGAGGAGACGCCCCTTCAACGAATTAAAGATATTCTTATCAAGACTTTTTGTTTCTGGGATAGTGAGAACTTTTGTGATTGTTCTTTTGATGTAATTGATTTTGTGGATAGGTTTCATCCAGGGTGTACATAATCCTTTTGTAGGATGCCTGCTTGCATCCATCCATTTGTGCATTTTACAGTTTAATATATTTTACTCTTTTTCCTTATCAAAAAAAATTTATAAAAGATTGAAAGCAACTAGAAGCTAAACTGCATGGCCTTACCTGGGCACGCGTTCGAGCTTCAATTTGGCGTCCAAAACCCTCCATAGACGTGGTAAGGGGCTTCAAATTTCGATCCTATTTCTCTCCCAACGTTCACCAAGTGGAAGGGGTGGTCGAATGGGGGAAATTTACAGGTAGAAGGTGGCAAAAAATCTTCTGGGCTTCGAGCTTGGAAGCTATGTTAATGGAGGAGGAGTGGAGGAGAGAGAGACGAGCAACAGAGAGAGAGGAGAGGGAGAGTGTCTACTGGGGGGTGATCGCAGGTAGGTGAGGAAGAGAAGAGGTACACGCAAATTTACTAATTTGCCCCTCCCTACTATCTTTCGTTTATTTTTGGTCCAGGCTGTTCAACCGTTAGTGCCGTTAGCCTAATTCGTATCCCGACTCTAAACTCGATTCGGATAATACGATCTCTCATCGACCATTCGTTCCCAAATATGACAAAGTTCGATTTAATAACATAGAACTACTTATAAGATTGACAACCTAATCGTGTTCGGGTTCCTAATCGATTTAATACTCGTTAATAACCATTAGTAGCGCTTATTAGAAATCTCTGAATGATTTTGAAAACTAATAATAATAACATTATTACTAATGACAAAAATATTCTTTTTAGTAAAATCATCGCTCACACAAGCATGTCAATAATTAATTCAACTCGTATCATTAAATAAAATAGGTTTTTATAGCGTAAAAAGGCGTTACGAACAGCTTGACAGAAAACAAGGTACGCAGGCCTTACACTGTCCCCCTTTAAAAGAATTTCATCCTCGAAATTGCTTACTTGGAGGAATTAATGGGGGTACTTCACTCACATTTCTGTCACAATCCAAGTCACTTTACCCTTAACTATTCATTCCGTCTTCACGATAGCATCCCATCCTTGGATTTCTGGTCGTACCAAATCATCAGGGAGCGTTTTCCCTTGTATTATACACCTCAATATCTACAGGTATGATTGGTATGGTAGATAGTTCCTAAAGAAGAGGTCATGTAATGTTGGATACGTATCTCATGAGGCTTACTAACAAGTTTCCTCGGTTTCCATTAGGCGGCTTGCTTTCCTTTGTCCTGTTTCATCCTATGTTTAAACGTCCTGAAGTTTCTGTTTCCATGAGAATTGGATCCTCCAGGGCCAAAGTCCTCCTTTACTTAGTCCCCTCTATTCTCAGTCTCGGTTTCGCTCATGATGCGGGCTATTTTCACGATCTTCTGGCACATTTCTTGGAATTATCATAAGTATATCCTGCTATTATCCGTTTCACTTCCCCTCTTAATCTCCATTCGAAGTGATCCATTCTCATTTCTTTAGTGGCCACTTGATTTGGTGCAAATCGGCTCAGTCATTGAACTTCACCGCACACTCTATTGCGCTCATTTCTCCTTGTTTCAAGCATTAGAACCCCCGCTCCTTAACTCTTCTTATGTCTTCAGGGGAATATTGAGCGTCCATTAAACTTTACAAGGAACCTCTTTTCGATTTTCAACTAACAATCCGGTTTTCAACTAATTATAAAACTAGATTTTGGATTATAGTGCGGGTTGTGTAGATTATGTCATGTGTGTGCGCATCATAGGTACGACCGAACGTAGTTTGGAATTTTGGGGACGAAATTCTTTTAAGAGGGGGAGAATGTTATGCCCGCGTTCGTTATATTACGTTAAGCTGATTATATTGCCTCCTTACATTATAAAATTCATATTTTTATAAACTATACGAGTTAAATTATTGTTGATGTACTTATGTGAATGATAATTTTATTAAAAAGAATGTCTGCACCACTATTAATATTATTATTATTAGTTTTGAAAATCTTTCGATGATTTTTTGTATGCGTTAATATAGATATTAACGAGTACTAAATCGAGTAGGAACCTGAGAACGATTAGCTTGTTAACCTTCGAATTAGTTTCAAGGTTTATTAAATCAAACGTTGACATCATTGGAAATGAGTAATCAATGAAAGGCCATATTATTGATTTGGGTTTAGAATTCGGGATACGAATTAGACTAGTGGCGTCAATTATTGATCAGCTCAAAAAAAAAAAACGGGGAAGAGAGCGGCATTTTTGTCAAATCGCGTCAGACCCACACAGGGGTTCTCCTCCTTCCTCTGCGTTGTGACAGCCCGAGCCCCATCTCCCTCTCTCTCCTCTTGCTCTTCTCCTCCTCCTCTCCATGCGACTCAAGCACCGGAGAATTCACCAAGTTTTTTCGCCCCACCCAACTCGAAATCCTCCATATTCCACCTCCCTAACCTCAGTCGAGCCCTATGCTTGCAAAACTTGGCAGAAATTCGAAGGACTTAGCCATGTTTTTGGTGGGTTTGGGCGACGATTTGGGGCATTGAACGTGTACCCATGCTCGGCCATGCATTTCAATCCGTAGCCACTCCAATTCCTCTACAAATCGGAGCTAAATTCGCAGCACAAGCCTCAGCAAAAGGCACCAAGTCAGTTTGGGTGAAATTTAGGTCAAATTAGGGTTTGAATGGCACAATTAGGCACGGTTTTGGGCTCTGTTCGTGCGTGGTGAGCAAGAATCGAGAGGTTGGTGTTGTTCAAACACCAAGAGCCGAGCCCAGCAGCTTCAAACGATCGTCCAGCTTGGAATCGAGGTGGGGATTTCTTTGCCCCTAAAATTATTATTATTTTCAATGAATTTAGCTGCAGTTAGTTAGTGCATGTTAATTCTGAGATTAGAAGCCAGTTTGGGGGAAATTGGAGTCAAGGTTGAAAAATTACGAACATGGTACTAAATTTGGGTTAATTACATGATAATTCGATGTGTGGCTGAATGTGCCAGTTAATCAAGGATTGTAAAGTAAGTAGAATGTTGTTATCGAACTGTCGTAGCATGAGTTTGTCGTACTTGAATTCTATTTGACGCTTAGCGATGCTAGTTGAGCAGTTGAAGTAATTATGGAAATAATTGAATGACATGTAAGGGCTATGGCTAAATCGGTTTGAGCATGTTAATAGTCTATTCGTAGTAATTTCAATGGAACATTATGCTTATGGATATCGGTTTGCGACCTAAAAAGCAAAATGCCGCTTTAAAGTCTTGACTGCATCAGTTGGTACACTTAAACACTATGTTAGTTATTAAGCATGAATGTTATACCAATTTATGATCGTTTTATGTATTGTTGGTTTGTTTATGACAATGTTAAACCGAGCTGGAGGTTGGATGGCTCGAGGTGGAACTATTGAGTCGTTTGAGGTTCTTGTGGTCGGTGCTGTGTGAGGAGGGGGTTAGGGTTGTGAATTGCCGCAATCGTGTGGATTGCGAGGCCATGTGTGGCTTAATGGGCAGATTCTTCTGAGTTGTGATATGAAGTGTATGAATGTGCTATGTGTGAACCCTTTTCCCCCAATATACTACGTGACGTTATGTGATTAATTGTTGAAACGTTAGACGTCTTTAAAAAGAAAAGGTCATTCAGAAATTTGTTATACACGTTCGAAAATGCTTTTAAGTTTGTCAATTGTCTATTCGCTTGTTAGGATTTCTAAGGTGTAAAAGGGTCCTAAATCATCGAACTATTCAGTTAGTGACTCGATTGAATAGTTGATAGGTTTAGGAAGTTTAAAAGTGAACTAAAAGTGAATTTGAAAATGTTTAAAGCATTGGTTTGTTTATAACTTCTCCTTGTGTTTAAAAGAATTTAAATGACTTGGAAAAGAGCATCCTAAGGTGCTAATTATGAAGTTTAGCTAATTTATATACTAGTTGCTTGCATAAGTCTCTATTGAGTTTCAAGTTACGAGCATGTAAAACCATTGTATTTTAAGAAGCGTTTACGTTGAAGGTTTACGAAGAAAACTTATTTACCTTATAAACGAGCCAAGTACCTCAAGTTTTCAAATAATAACAAGTTTGGAACGCTTTAAGTACTCAGTTTAATTTTTTATACCCTCCTTTGAGTTTTAAAAAGGATTGAAACGAAGTAAAAAAGGGCAACTGAAGGAGTTTTATTATGAAACTTAGTTTGAGTTATATGCTAGCTGAGTACTTTAAGTTTCGAATGAGTTTTGAATTGCAAGTTAGCAAATTCATTATGATTTTAAAAGGGTTTCCAAGTTGAAAATGAAAGAACCATAACCAATGGTAAGGTTATGGGCTATTTTGCCAGATAAGCATATATATGAATAGGTATAAGTACGCATATGTGTAAGTAATTATGTTTATGTTTACGTGTACGTTGAGGAGCTATTCTAGAAACTTTAAGCTTAAGTCTGAGAGTCAGGGATGGCGGCTTAGTATCCCACCTGGCATAATATAAGCTATGTTAAGATGACTCAGGGATGGTGGTTTGAATCCCGCCTGAAGTCTCAGTATGTAAGTTATGTCTCAGCATAGTATGATGTCTGTCCGGATAGGCGTATGTTACCGCTCGAGTTTGGCCGGCTCGGGATGGCAGTAACAAAGTACCTCCAAGAGTTTAGTCTCCTCACTTATGTGATCAAATCGTTATGTTTGTTTCTTTTAATAAACGATGATCTTACGCCAAGAGTATTTTCCTAATGAATAAGAAAAGCAGTTGGCGTTTTGCCTTTTTAAATATTTCAAAAAAGAAAGATTTATAGGGGCCATTACGAGGCCATATTGAGTAAGATTTGAAAAGTTTATGAAGGTCATTAGAGGACCATTACGAAAGAAGTTTCTTTTAAAGAATATGACCTCAATAGGCTAACTAAAGTGTTTTCAAGAAAAGAAAGAAAGATTTCAAAGTTGCATACCCTGCATATATTTTATGAATTTCTAAGTATAATTTAAATGAAGTTTCAGATGAAGTATAGTTACATCCTAGTAATGAATCTTACATTCAAGCTTTTCAATGTGCATATTCGATGAAAGAATGTTTCTTACCAAGTCTTTCTTACCAGTTTAGATGTTTTTAGTACTTTCAGAAAGAATTATATAAAGCTGGCGTGAATTATAAACCAATCTTGGAATATATGAAGAATCACTGCGTTTTCAAAAGTATGTTTGAAAGCTTCAAACTCAATCCTTATTGCTTGTTTGATTAGGTGCCTAACTATTTGTTAGTAGGGAAGCTTGGCTGTTTAGAGCCTAGAAACGAGTTGAGGGGTTAGAATGAAGTTTTAAGGGTGGTGATCTTTCCTTGGGGATTTTGACTGCCTAATATGATAGTAAAGTATAAATGCGTGATATGTGACTATTATTAGTATGATTACCTGCAATTGTTTTGGTTTTAAGGAGTAGGAGAATTCTCACTGAGCGTGTGGTTACTCACCCCATTACTCTTTCCCCTTTTTCCCAGGCTTTTGTTATGACAGGTGAAAATCAAGCCACTTATGCAGAGTTGAAGTTTACCCTGGTTGAAAAAGAGTTATGTGTGCCATATAGAAGTAGATTCATAAGTTTAATGACGTAATACAACGTATTCCTAGTTTGTAATTGTTGTAAACTAAGTTTTCTAGCTCATATAATGCATATTGTTTATGAGTCGCTCTGTATAGCCGTGTGAGCCAACCATCTGATTAGTTAGCTGTGTTTTGGGATGTAAACCCCAGTACTCTGGTTGTGTAGACCGTTGAGTTGTATATTTGATTTCCTTCTTTGTTAATGGACTATATTATTGATGTACTCCAAGCGAGATTGCTCGTTGAGTTATGAACTCCGGCTTGTAACCGTTGAGCTTATTTTAGAATTCTTTACGCTTCTGTTAATCGCAGGGAATTGTTGTAAGGCTTTTAGCCTAGAAATGGTCAGCTTTTAGGGGACACTTTGTCCGTTTCGCCCCAGAATTTTGATTAAAAGATGAGAAAATGTAGCACTCCAGGCCCCAGGGGTTGGGGGTGTTACACTCGAGATCCTTTGCCCCCTACTCATTGGTAGTTAATTGGCTTGTAAGTGGTTTGGCTTTTTAGTTTCTTCCCCATTTGGACCATTTCCCCATATTCACAATCATGAGTTTTTATAGCTCTAGAAGAATTCTGAGTGGACGTTTCATGACACTAGGATTTCTTTCCCCTAAAATGAGGGTTATCTTTGCCCTGAACTCAAGTATAACTTCTCTTCTTGATTTCTTTATACCTCTACTAATTGAGTTGAAAGAATTATCTCGAAGTTAAAGTTTGATGTCTTTTTATTTCTTTAACCTTTAAGTTTTTCTTTTAGATTTTTGCAAGAAACATTCAAGACTAGATGTCAGCCTGGTTTGTCCCATATCGCCCATGCCCATGAAATGTTGGCTGACTAACAAAACTATTTGGGACACACTCCCACAAGTGTTGTTTAGGAGGACTATATATGTTGGGTTGTCAGGTTCTTTTAGATTGAGGTGATGAGCAATTTCAAACTTTATTGTCTAATTAAGAATCAAGATAAGTATAATCACTATATGGTGATTGAACTTACTTTAGGCCCAGGTTGCCCAGGCCATCTGGGGAATGTTCAATAGCATCATCAACCACTTTAATAGTTGCTCTATTTTGGTTAATAATGAATACTATGAGGGTGTTTACTCTTTTGATGGGTGCCCCTTCACTTACCAAGGACCTGACTCTCGCTCCTTGTTTTCTTCCTTATGCTCAATCGTAACGTCATTCTTCTCCTTCCAATTATTCATTACTACCTTTGTCCCTCTACTTCCTGGTCCTTATGATAAGGGCTTTTATGACATTAGTAGATGAGCTCATGCCTAGCCTTTTAGAGTAGGCTTAGTCCAGGCTAGCCACGCAAGCTTAAGTAGACTTGGTCCTAGGCAAATGTAGACTCAACTTTAAAGTCCATATTCACTTTGGCAAGGGGTTGGACTACTATTTTGAAGAGAAATAGGAGAGTCCAATGGGAATTCTTCACCCTCATAACGAGGATGATTTCGAGAGCATGGCCGTGGGAGTTAGGAGAGATGATAAGAAGGGAGAGAGAAGAAAGGGAGGAAGCCATGAAGAGAATAGTAAAAGCTAGATTGGGAAGAGATATGGAGAAGATGTAAGAGATGAGGATTATCTACCCTAAGGTCTTTCTAAGTGAAGAGCTTTTATAGCAGAGAGACTTATAGCATTGAAGGATTTACAAGAGTTCTTGATGGGATGAGTTGTCCAAGACATGCTGAGTTCTTTTTGTTGATCCTCTTTAGGCCTTTGTTGAGTTTTGTCGCTTCTTCTTTCTTATTTCTTGCTCCCTCCCTCCCTCCCTCCCTCTCTCTCTCTCTCTCTATATCGCTCTCTTTTTATCTTTTTTATTTGTTGTAATATATAAATTTGAAGTAATTAATGAAAACCACCTTCTCATTATGCCAAAATGTGCCTTTTAGTTGTCTTTTCTTTCAAGCATCATTCATTACTTCTATTATTTTCCTCCCTTAATAAAGATTTTATAATCTCTATTTCTAGGGTTGTAGGATTATTATTAGGCCGTAGCAAGTTTGGTCCTGTAGGTTCTATATTAACATTCTCTTTTAGTAAATGAAAACTTCTTTTAGCCGTTCTAGATCTCTTTCTTCACATATTTGGATAGCTGACCTTAATGCTTACCCAACCTACTCATGGAATCATTTAAGTGCCCACCTTTTGCTTCCTGTAGCTTGTCTCTCCAATGTAGTATCCTAGTTAGAGCTATACGCTGTCATTCATAATAAGGAACACATTGTGAATTTGGAGGATCCGTTTTGGGAATGCCTTGTCTAGTTGTTCTAGTAGTGGTTCATCCTCAGTAAAAATTGTATGTAACCACTTTGGGGAGAATATTCATAGTACATATTGGGATTTTTTAGAGTTTCACGGTGGAAACACCATCTCTAAATTCTTTACCTTTATGCTCTAGTCCCTAATTCTTGAGTGCTTAAGAGCTTTATCCATTTTTATAGATTTTATCCCCTGCTGCTAAACTTTAAGTTCAATTTACCTATCCTCTAGAACGATGCCCTAAACTCTCAAGAGTGGTGCTGCTTTTCTTGCCTTTGCTCTATACTCCATTTCTCCCTGAGTCTAGAGATATGAGCTTAGGTCTTTATAGGATGATAGGTGTGGATTTGGTTAACGCTTCCCCCTCTATGCTTTTTGTTCACAAAGTTTCTTTACCTATTGCTCTAAGAATTAGGTTTAGTTTACCATTCCATACAACATACTTCTCTAACACAAGCCCTAATTGAGAGGGAAATTGTGACAGCTCTTGAAAGCTCTAAGATGTCTCAGCTTATTAAAGGAAGACTAAGAGTTAATGAATTACCTGCCTCTCTTCCACTTCTTCTATGTAGATAGACCTAAGACCTAGTGTCAAAGGAAAGAGAGGAATAGATTGTTCAAAGGAGAGCCTTTAGAAGAGACTAAGTCTTCACCTCATCCTATGAGCATCTCTAAAGGGATTCTGGTTAGAGAGATCGTTGATAAGTATGATCATCCTCTAAGTGCATATGAATATGATAATGAGTTCTTTGTTAAGGGAAAGTTTAAAGTTAACGATGCTGAGCTAAAGCATGAATATGATTCTGCGAAGGTACTTAGGATTATCTCTTTTATTACTTTCTTAATTTTGTTGTCTTTCATTAACTCCATATAAGCTTTGTAAGATTTAGATAAGTCTAGTAAGAATTTCAAATTTTGAAGGATATTTAAAAGTTGTACCAATCTTTAATCTTTATTGCCTAATTAATGTAGATTATTAGGTGAAATTATAGACTTTCACTGTGACCATTATACTTCTTCATTGGCTTGTTTAACTTCTAGACTTTTCCCCATTTCCTCCCTTGACTTCATTCTTCTTGCCCTTTTTATTTGAAGGCAGAAGGGAAAGTCATCCAAAAGACTAAGTTTAGGGTTTGTGATTAGGTAACCTCTGAACTTGCTATCCATTTGTAAAAATAGAGAATCTACTTCTAGGTAGGCAGACAATTTCTTCTTATTTTTTTAATTTCTTAAGAATATCTTTTGTTCTAACGTATTTGCACAACATTGCCAAAAATTAGTTTGTTTTTATTTCTAGGTATGAGAAATAAAATCTTAATATTTATAAAGATGTTGTCAAGTATTAGGATGCGGTGAGAATTGTCTTGGGGATTCATGTATGGAATATGGAAGTCAGAACCTAGATGGATATCTATGAGAAATGTCTGAAAGATGGTCCTTCCTAGAAGAAGATTACAGGGTGCCTACTATTAAAACTCAAGAGGTTCAGGATTCACCTCTCTAGAACCTTTAAAATGTTGCTAAGCCCTTTGAAGGCTTCTATGCCTTTTATAACAATTTCTTTAAGCATGGCCTTAGGCTTCCTTTTTGCCCTTTAATCAAGCATTTTTTCAGCTTTTACAAGAATGATATGTGCCACCTTCATGGTCATAGGCCAATCATCACATTGTGTCATACTTGTTGTTTGGCCAGCTCTATAAGAGGAAACCTCGCTTAGTAGAAATTATAGATATGTATAGCCTCTAATCCATTAATAACAGTGATTGCATAATCTTTAA
Organism: Carnegiea gigantea; assembly: GCA_029747015.1. Classification (NCBI taxonomy): domain Eukaryota; kingdom Viridiplantae; phylum Streptophyta; class Magnoliopsida; order Caryophyllales; family Cactaceae; genus Carnegiea; species Carnegiea gigantea. The sequence goes on along the minus strand of JAKOGI010000263.1, from coordinate 417,028 downwards.
GTTTATAACAACTACAATATTATAGATGATAAGCTAGAAGAAGCTTCCTATGTAATGCTATGGGATCCTTATTTAGTTAAAGATTTAGAAGCCAAGCTACATTGAAAAAAAATGGACATGATAATTTGTTTATTGTGCATATCACGCTATTTGTATAACTCTCAAATCCCATTATTGTTACATTCTTCTAATTTCCTCTCCTTTTTTTTTTTTTTTTGGTTCAACACTTTATGTCTCTTTCTTCAATGGTGGGTTACATTGATTTTGAATAGGAGCCTGAGGAATGGGTGTCACACCCACTAATGACTGCATATCCCCCTGACATTACCACACTCTTGGAAAAGTTTAGAAATGATAAAGACAAGAAGCATAAACGACTATAGCTTCAAAGAACTTTTGCAATAGCTGATGAAGAGTTTAGCATAAGTTGTGCCATCCTTATCCAAGACAAGTGGGTCTTGGAGTGGAGGTTGCTCTTAGAGGAAACCAGCAAAATAGACAACTAGGCTATTCATGTCTTAGCTGGCACTAGGGAAATCCTAAACAAGTCTTTCTCTACTTTTGAGTTTTTTTACTCCTCCTCAAGCTAATAAATCCTCTCCTGATGTTAGGCAAATATCATTTCCTTCATCCCGACTCTCTAATGTGGCTCTTCCTCTAGGATAAGAGACTACTAAAAGTAGTTGTGAAATCAATCCCTCTCAAGAGATCAATCCCTTTTCAAAGAGGATCAATGAAGACTCTCAAACTATGTCTTAGATCTTGATTAACTTCATTAAAAAGACTCTAAGCAATTGGGCTTCTCTACCTAAGGGGGATGAACCATTAACAGGTTCTTATAACTAGAGGTGTTTAGAGTTCAATTTAGTTAGATTCAACTAGTTAATCAAATTTTTTGGTTCGAAAAAATATGAATCGGAATCGAAATCGAGTGAACTTGTTTACCGATGATTGACCAACTGATCTTTTTTATTTGGTTCACCGGATAATCGTAACCGACAAAGGGGATTTTTAAAACTTTTATTTCCTATATTATGAAATTAATTTACACTTTTTAGACTAATTTGATGCTTTTAAGCTTATAACTCGAGCATATACCTTAGTATATTATTAAATAGGATGTTAGGGGGGTAGGAACTACTAAAGTTAAAAATTAAAAATATAATAAAACAATGGCGCTATATGCAGTTTACTATTTAGTGCCCAGTAGCATAGTAGCATATGCATTAATCAATAATGGTGATAGACTTGTTACACTATTTGAAGCAATGTACACAATGGTGGATAATAGAGCGGCAACAAGGTATAAATTGGCCCTTTGGCTTTATAACATCACTTGGATTTCTATTTTTTGGAAGTAAAAATAATGTAAAAAAAGTTTTAAAAATAAATAGTTTAGTTTGTTAACTATCAATTTTAAAATCCCACTCCAAAATTGAACCAAAAAAGCTTATCTATTTTGCGATTCAGTTAAGTAGATTTCTAAATTGATTTGGTTAACCTAAAAACCATGTAGATTTTGCCGATTCAGGGTTTGTTTTAATGGTCTCTGATTTATTGAATACCCATGCCTATAAGGCCTTGATTAGTCATGGTGAACAAATCAGGTAAAGCCCGTGAATCTTTCCTCAAAGGGTTCTCCCAGGAAAACTGCAACAATCACTTTCTTTCGTTCCATTCTAAAGAGAAAGAAGGGTTAAGAGAGTTGAAGGGTCGGTAGTTAGGAATTAACTGACAACACTTAGTCCAAATGTCCCTTTTAAGGTAGACATAAGGCTCCTTACAAGCTAGCGAAAGTTTTCTAATGCCAACAGGTGCAACATTCCTCACGGTAGCTTGAACGAGCTTAGCCAAAGTTGAGCCACCTTTTGAAAGTTTCCCTTGAAGATCTAGAGCACTTAAAGGATTTCTTGGGCAAGGATCAACAGAGCATTAGAAAGCCAATGTTGAATTCCAAGTTGTTAGTGCCAAGATTGCTCAGTTAGAGGAGAGACTTCTAAGTTATAAGGGTGAGCTTAAAAGAGCAAGCTAAAAAAGATTAATCCATCACTAAGGGAAAACCTCAAAAGAGAGGAAGAAACTATGCCCTTTATGTAGAAAAGTCAAAGAATGTTGTCGTAGAGGCCATCAAACATCTTTGCCAAGGCTAATGGTTAAACCGGTGCAGAAGCTTATAATCTTAAGAGAAGTATATTAGGGCATATTCTATTTATAATGAGTGTTTTGTCTCTCCTTTATCTTTATCCCTATTTGCTCTTTTTACTAAATTTATGTGTCACTTATCTACTTTCTGTAAAATTTTGCTCAATTTTACTAGTAGACATGTTCATGACACATGTTCCTCATTTATTTAAGACGTTAAAAAATTGTTAGGAATTTCACATCAACGAATAAAAACAAACTTATCCATGTACACTGAGAAAGTGAGGGTGATTCAAGGTTCTGAATCTAATTACACAATGAAAAATAAAATTAGAATGCTAATCTATACATACTAATGCCTAAGATTATCAGCATGCCTAGTGTTGGGTAGCTTAACGCCCCCTTAGCGGGGAAGCTATTAGGAATCTAGATAGAGCTCCTCTTAGATTTAATATGGACCTTCCCAATTTGATCATAGTTTGCATGAATGCTTTCCCACTACTTCCAGGCTCTTTAGGATTAAATCACATAGTTTTATTGGCTTGTGGTTCATTCTTCATTATAGGCTTTGATTATCATGTTCTGCAGAGTTATGCTCTGTATGGAGCTTTATGTATGGTGTCTAGTACCAAATCTAAGGCTTGCTTATGTGCTTCTTCAATGAAATCCAGTACGTAGCATTTTAGGCTCAAGATGGTGGGTCGACGCTCCTCTACTAGCACTAAGGCTTCTTCCATAGGGTGGCATGAATGGTATGTGACATGTTGAAGTCTTTAATTTATTATGGTCTTAATTAACTAGAGTATTCCTAAGAGTTTATCAGCTCAAGCTCCCTTGATGCATTATATCTGCTTCCTTAAAGCTTATGGGATGAGCCCAATAGCAACTTTTACTAGACTAGTTGCATAACGCCTTGAGACTGAAGTGTTGTTGACACATATTCCTAAATTTTTATACTAATCTGGGAATCCCTGTCCCAAAACCTATCTCCCATTGTTGACTATGATACTTATAGGTAAGCTAAATTTAGTAATCACACTTTCTAAGGAAAATCATAGCACTTTGTTTTATTATTTTGCCCATGGGCTCAGCCTCCACCTACTTGATGAAGTAGTTAATAGACACAAAAAGGAACTTTCTTTGGCCACATGCAATAGGAGATGACCCTAGTATGCCTAGGCTCCTTCTAACAAAGGGAATTATTTCAAAGATGGTTGAAACACAAATCTTGGGAGCAAACTTCTAACATTTAATACACTCCCAATATAGGTTTGTGAATATCTATAGCATTGCTAACCTATAGAAACCTCTCCTTAATGCTTTACTTATCAGGATTTTTCTCCTACTTGTGCTCTATAAATCTCATTTATAGATTTTTATCAAGATATAGCCAACTTATCGATCACTTACACATTTGAGCATTGGTTTGGAAAACCCTCGCCTTTAGAGGTCTATTTTGAAGAAAGTATACCAAATATATGGATTCTTGAGTAGTTTCTTATATTCTACTAAGTTTTGAGGGAGTTTTCATATCTTTAGGTACTTTATGGTTGGTGTCATTCAGGTCTTAGCTATATCTGTAACATTATCCTCCACTTAACATATATTTCTGCTCGTCATTACCTCCTAGAATACTAACCTTGGAGAATCCATCCATGGTGAGCTTGCTAATTGCTCAATGCGTTTGCATGTGAATTTTCTAACCTTGCTATGTGAGCTATTTCAAATGAGGATAAGTCCTCAAGGAACTTCTAGATCTTGCTCAAGTATTTAACCATGTGGGTTCCTTTGACTACATACTCTCCCTTAATCTAACTGACTACCATTTGTGATTCACCTCATATTCAATCTTATTATTTGTGGCTAGAAATGCAAATCTCAACGCATACTTAAACTTTTCTCCTTCAAGGAAAACTATGATAAGTCGTTCCCTTGAGCCATTATATGTAGAAAATCCATCAATATAGACTGTGCATCATCGTACTTCTATGACAAAACCTTTATCCTTGAATATACACTATCTTATAAAATCTAAAATTGTTTATGCCTATGCTGTTGTCATAGGTTTATAATCTACATCAAACCTTGAGAGCTTCACTACGCACATCAGCATCCGTCCTAAACTATCATATTTCTACATCATATTCTTCAATGGGTAATCTATTAGTACCTTAATAGGTTGTCCTTCAAACTATGGTCTAACTTTTCTTATTGTAATAACTATGGCCAGGACCAACTTGTCTATGTATGGATAGTTGAGCTCGGACTTAGCGAGGATACAACTAACAAAGTAGATTGCAATATGTCTTTTTTCTTCTTCCCTAACTAATACTACACTTATTGTTGCATCTCGCATTGACAAATATATGACTAGGTATTCCCTAGGGATTGAGTTAGGAAGAGCGAGATTTTGGGTCAATGTGCCTTTAAGCAATTTGAAGGCTTGTTCTATCTAATTTGCTCGCCCAAAGTTTGTTGCTAAACTTTAGCATTTGAAGAATGATACGCATTTGTGTGCTGAGTTTAATATGAATCTCCCCAATGCTTCTATGGACCTTATAAGTTTATAAACATCTCTCACAGTTTTAGGGCTTTGCATTTGTAGAATTGCTTAAACCTTATCCAAATTTTCTTTTTTCCTCTTCTCGTTGATTATAAGGCCTAAGATTTTCAATTCTTACCCAAAACGCGCATTTTTTGGCACTTAGGTTCATGTCATATGTCATTAGGGTCTTAAATATTTCCCTAAGATTCATAAGGTGCTGGTGTTGAATTTTAGGTTGAGTAATCTTTTCATCTATGTACACCTCCATGTTCTTCCAATCTGATCTTGAAATAGTTTTTAACTAACCTTTGGTAGGTTGCACTAGCATTCTTCAGTCCAAAGGGCATGGTTGCCTCATAGTAGTATAGTCCTTTGTGTGAAAATGGTTGTATGATCTTGATTTACCTTCTATAGAGGCCTTTGGTAAAAGCCTAAGTAGGCATTTATGAAGGATAGAAAATCACGATAGTTTTATTTATGTTTAGGAAAAAAGGGCATTCTTTTCTATTTGACAGGTTTACCTCTAGATCAATGGCCACTTTATGCACCAAGATCTCTATGTTAATTGTTCAACCAACATTATTACATATTATGCCCTTTTATTATGTAATATTTGCTCAAAATAAATTATTAAATTAGAATTTAATTACGTTTTTGTTTGTTTTGTAGGAATTATGAAAATTTGAGTAAAATGAATAAATTGTGTGGCAAAAGAGTTGCACCAAGCGGAATTAAGAGACGAAGAATGGCCCATTTTTGCTAAACCTCGGCCCATTCGTAGGGCCTCTTCCCCCTCCCTACTCAGCTCTCTTTCTCTCCTCAATTTAGGCCAGTTGTTTGCCCAATGTGCAGCCCAATTCGCGCTTGCCAAGTCCATCCTTCCTCCTTCCCCCTTCTCTCCTTCAGCTGGGCCTATGTTACTCCCCTTAGGCATCCCAATTCAGCTCTCCCAACAAGGCTGGTTCCCCTCTTTTCCTTTTCTTCCTCTATTAGGCCTCGTCTTCTCTTCTCTTTCCATAGCCCAGTTCGCTCCCACTTCCTTCTTTCACTTAAACGTCCCCTCAGCCCAGCCTGCTTCAATCTGTTTTCATTAATTTGGGGCATGCGTTTCACGTGACTTTCAGCTCTCCTAGTGCCTCTTCGTCTTCTCTGCTACCTGGGCCAAGACCTCGAGTTTCTTCTTCTTAGCTGCTTATCGACCACAATCAACATTCTCTTTCCCTCCCCCTTTTCATTATTGACGTGTTAATTACATCCAATACTCTCGATCATCAATTCATCATCATCAATTTGGTAGTTTTAGATTTTATGTCAATAATTAGAAGAAGCACTTACTGGGAGCGAGGAGATATAATTCAGATAGAGGCTTCAAAAAAGGAGGAGATTATTTTCTCTTAATTTGTCATTCGGATTTCTAGTTTTTTAAAGATTCATTTAGGGCTCTCAAATTATAAACGATTTGTTTTTTTAGAATGAAATCTTGATGTTTAAAGTTGAAATCCCATGAATCTGGTTAGACTTCCTCTGGATTGTGCTCTGGTTTATGGTGCTCTGTTCTTCAATCTTGTGTTTGGTTTTGGGCTCTTGGCTTCAAGTCACAGTGACCTCTGCTATTCTTCGCCTGTGGATTTGAGCAACCTAGGATATTATCTCAATTACTATCAAATTTGTGTTTGTTTCCTGTATCTTTCAGATTTTGAGATAGCTTTGTTATGGCATTTAATTTCTCCTTTTTTGGTACGATTAGGTTAGAAATTAAAATGAAGAGAAATTAACAAGAAATACCCTCTTATTTTTAGATTAGTTTAGTGATCTAATTTTGAAAATCATCCCCGCGGATCGACCCTCAAGTGCTACAACGAGAACTGTGTGCTTGCGGTTTAAACTTATCATTATTAAAAATCACAACATTAATACTGGGCATTTTATAGCAGAACGAGTAAATACATTAGAAAAATCTTCTAAGCAATTTTTCAACACACATGAGAATTCGAATTGCAAATCTGCTCCCACTTGGACTATCTTGGTAGGATCTTCTTTCAGAAGAATCTCCTACAATTGTCCTTGAGGCCTTAGCTTGTGATTCTTCGCATACCTATTCTCATCATCACCATACTAACCTAAGGAGCTTGAATTTCCTGCCTCTTGTAGCCCTTGAAATATTCCAAATGTATGATACTCTTCAGTGGGTAAGGAGGTCTTTGATGTAGTAATAAAACACTATCTGCGACTTTGTTTATATCTCTAAACTTTTCCAATGGATCCATTACCTTACTTAAATTACATCTCTGGATTGTAGGTAGACAAAGATCTTTTAATGTGTTAAGCAATGATCTTATAACAATGATGTTGCATGGCGAAAGTACATCCATCACAAAAAGTCCACAATGAACAATCTAGTCCTACCCCTACCCTTTTCTCCTATTTAGTCAATAATATGCATAAATCCCTTAGGATAAAGAGCATGTTTATTAAAGCCTATAACTTGACATGTGTTGGAGCCAAATCCTTATCTTGTCGACCTAACTTGCTAAAGCAATGATAGGACATAATGTCAACTAAGCTAATAGTATCTTCTAAACTCTATAGACTTCATAGTTAGCCACTTAGAGCTTTATTACCAAAGTGTTATGTCAGGGTTGATGAATAGATCTTAGCTCTTCAAAGACCATTTTGTTTTGGCTTTTCGCGACTTGATCAATCTTAAGAGGCTCTTGGTCCAAGGTACATAGATGACTCCAATGGCTTTGGTAGGCTGCCCCTACTAGGGGAGGTCATTTAGAGATCATATGAGCAATCCATTGGAGCTTACCTTCTTGAGAGTCAATATCATCCCTTGTCTTGTTATTTTTCTAGTACCTTCCTCTACTTACATGTACTGTCTTTCATTACTAATCTAGGTGACTTGCATACAATAGGTCCTTAAGGACTTTGGCAAATCTCTATAATTCTTTGTATAGTGGCCATATTTAAAGTGGAACTCACATATTGTCCTAAACTTGTCCTTTAATTTTATTAGCACTGGCTTATCTAGTAAGAGTTTTTCCCATGGATTTTCATTAATTTCTCCTTCTTGATGGGTTAAGATGTTTTCTAACCTCACTCCCCGATCCTTCTTTTCTTTGTTCTTTCACTTCTTCTACCTCTGGTCCCCTTTGTTTAGATTATCCTTTTGGTGTACAATTCCTTATTCACAATTTTTACATGGATACATCCTTCTACCTTTTTCAAGGCTTCCAAAAGGATCATTATTTCCTAGTCAGATGTAGGTTTACGTATGTCTGGCTTACTCCATTTGTTAATGTTGCTAACACCACATAAGGGTTTCAATCTATAACAGTGAGGTGTGCGCTCTTTTCTAAACCCCTCAATAAAGTTCCTATTGATCTCTTTATTTGTGAACTACTTTTATGAACGCTAAGTTGTTCTCAGTAGGTCGTCTACTCCCTGCAAATTAACTCAAATATCTTGTCTTTGAGGTACTCCCAAGACTAGATGGAGAAGGATGGGAGTTATTAAACCATATCTCAATCACTATTTTGAATGGATTGGGAAGTATCTTCAAAAATTAGACTAAATAAGGGATGGAATAAGGTACATCTGAGTTTGATATGGACCTATATGTTCCTTAGGATAAGAGATCCCATCACAAAGGTCAATCTTATGCACCTTGACCATATCTAAGAGTTTTTCATTCATAATTTCATAGTGAAAAAAGAGATTATAAGTATAAGATGTTAAAAGGGACTTCCTAATGGCAATCTTCTGTATCTTCCTCATATTGAGCACCATCATGGCTATTAATGGTAACTTTGTGCCCCACATTAGATCTAAGATTTACCTTATATTATGGGGCACTTTAGTAAATCCACGTTTGACAGTGCTTAGATAGCCTTGACTGAGATATACTGAGCTCCTATTATTGATTTTGTTTACTCTCAACTCTATTTCTATTCAGGCATTCCTTAAGCTTTTCTTATCGTTATAGTCTTCCCCTACTCTTTTTATGATTCGGCGGCTTCAATTCTTTTGCTTCCTCTTCTATTGTGAAAGAACTAATGTTCTTTGCAGTAGATCTTGGCCCCAAGCGATCCATCACTAAGGTCCTTGAGGTTCTAATATGCTCCAAACGGCGAGGCATGAAAAGCACAACGTTTTATAGTTTGGGGAGTTTTTATTTTACCCATAAGTGAGACAATCGATTCAATGACTTTGGGTTGTAACAAGTGCACAATTGAGCACTAGAAGTTGTTTTCCGATGCTAGTACCATTGGCCAATCTTCGAGAAGCACTCCCCTTGTTGCTCCATGACTTTTGCCTAGTTAGAAACAATTCTGAGAGAGGCATGTGCCTCATTGTTATATAAGTGTAGATCCATTTGGTTTGGATCTATCTTTATTCCAAACTTATTTTTTCCTTTTATTAACTCTCTTAAGAGGAATTATCCTTCCTTGGGTCCTCATAGATGGCGCCAAATGTTTAAGCTTAGGACTTCAATGCTACGACAAGGATCACATAAAGAGTTGAAGCTTCAACTTCGAGAACCTCTAAAGAACAAATAGAGGGGTAGGTTCCAAATTTGAAAGAGCTTTCGACGCTCAAGTCAGAAAAAGCATACTTGTAATTGTAAAGGAATGTAGCTTAGTAACTTAATGAAAGACTAGTATGGTTTTTCTGTGCCTATGGCAAAGAGCCTAGCCTACTTATATATGGATACCCTGGTTAACATAGCAGCATCATACTAATTCTCTTAATGAAATAGAGTTAATTTCCTAATTAACCTCCTTTAGGATAGTTGCCCTATCGCACAGTTATATCCTAAGACTTATCACTTAATCAAAAGATTTCCGAGGATATTTTCCCTCATGCAAGCCATAGATCACAACAATGAAAACGATGATGATGATGATGATGATTACGATGATGATGGGAATCACGCCAAGCCTTCCATTAGGTACTAACTCTTATACTTCATGCAAGGCCAAATGGTGGGAGTCAACCTACCTTAAATATAATTATATTATAGTTTATAGGTGTACATGTTATCATAATTGTTTGATGGAAATTTTTAAATTGTGATAGTAAAAGAAAGTTTTTTAATTTGTTAGTGACTAAGTTAATAATTGGATTGATTGGTTTCGATTGTTGCATTTTAATATGGTATATATAGACATACAAATATGTGGTCTTACATTATAATTTCTTCATCTCTATTAATTTTAAAGAGAATCTTATAATGAGTATAATTAGAAGTAGATTCAAATCAGTATATTATTTTGATTAAGAGACATGGTGAGACAAACCTTTTCAAAATACTTATAAAATAAAGTTTTCAATTTACTAATAAAGGGCAAACTTTTTATTTTAGGTGAAGATACAGCTAGAGGCAGAGCCAGAAAATGATTATTGGGGGATTGAACTTTGTAATTGTCATAAGTTGTTTAGGACTAATTTTAACATTTATTCATTCTCATTAGTCTGTGGATTGCTATTTTTAGCTACGCTACTTCAAACAAACATAGTCTATTCATGCTTAGTTTATACTGATATTTTGTCACTAATGTGACAACTTAATCATTGTAACGTTTAACATTTATCAATTCATAGCAAATGATATCAAGCTAATCATAGGTATCACTAGTGCTAAACCCGTGCGGTGCACGAACTTGCTTAAAGGCTTTGTCAAATGATTTGTAAAATATTATAACATGTTCTATTGTTTTTAGTAGAGATTTTATATAGATAATGATGTTTTTCAATATCATCGCAGGTTGATAAAACTTTTAAAGGTAAGTTGTTTGAGAATTGAAAAATTACCTTAGAAAATATTGAACAGAAGTTTGAAATTTAATTTTAATTTAATGAGACAACTTTTAACAGTCTTTATTTTTTTTCCTAGAAAAGCAAAGGTTTACTCATACTTTGGTGTGAATTTTATTTTGAAATATTAAGCCATTGCAATGCATGACAGTAGTAGACTAACTATATGTAGTCAAATAAACTTACAAAGATTAAGATTTTTCTCTGTTTCCTTGTTTTTAATTTCTATTATATTAGTATAAAATGTAATAAACTGTAAAACAACATTATGCATCACCTTGCGACTATATTCTCCACATAATTTTTGTTACTTATAATTAATTATTTGCTCTAGAAATTTGTGATGCCATTTTTCCAGATACAATCAATTCATTTAACTTTTTTATTCAATAAATTTTGTCAAAATACATCTATAAGATAATTATAAACCAATATCTCATCGACAAACTGTCATTAGACTAATGTGACATGAATACAAAACATCTCATATGTATGTACATCAAATATAAGCTAATATTCTTTAATATTGATTTGAATAGAAATGCAAGAGCACTTCTTATGAAGACCATATGAAGTCTAAAAACTAATAATTTCATTAGACAAAAGTATGAAACAATTTCCCAGATACGCTAAATGAAATAGAGATAGTAAAATGAAAACTAAAGTTTATATGTGAATCGTGCTAAAAGCATGGTGACCGCTAAGATAACTTGTACTACGTCGATTTAAGTTCTGAAATTGTAGTCCTATGCCATATGATCACATACAGCATCTCGTTGAGCATAGCTATGGCAAGTTGTGACCTAGCTACTTGCCCAGGCTCAATAAAGAAAGTGGGAAAGATCCATAAATAACATTTTCCGTTGTAAATCAATACCAATACACAGTTTTTGTGTACTTGTATTGTTGAATTTTTGTATTCGGATTGGGATTATTGCTTTGTACCTAATAAAACGGGTGTATTTATACAAAGATTTCAACCCATTGAACAAAATTATTACAAAAGAAAAAAAATTATAGGCATCTATTATGAAGTGTCACAATATCATTAGTAAATGGATTGATTGATTGTATTGCTCAATAATATATAAACATTTTTAGGGGAATGTATGGAAATTAGCATCCCAATGTTTGATGTCAACAGTTAATCCTGGTCATTGAAACCAATTAGATAATTGCCGGTAAATGGATTTTAAATGTCAAGTATAATTATCTACCCATCGTGCGAAACTTAATATTTTAAATTATTAATAATAAGGTTATGGGAAGAATCATGTAAAAAAAAATAATTTTTAAAAATGGGCATATAAAATAAATAAGACTGATGTGCAAAGTTGATCTCCAAAAAGAAGGACTATTGTATAAGGTATATAGCATCTATCTATAATACTAGGGTTATACCGTTACCATTTAAGGGTGTGAGTTAAATAATTTTTTAATATTTTTTAAGAGAATATATTTTTTATAACAAAAGCAAACAATAAGTGGATGTATTTTATTATTTTGTTGATGCAAAGGTAAAGCAAGTACTCTTTAGTTTTTTTCCAACTAATAATATAATTTTTTATTCTTAATTAATACCTAACTCATATTTTTTGTTGTATTTTCATCATTAACTCATATATATTTTCTGATTAAATTTTATTATTAATATTAGGATGGTATGTGAGAAGTTAACTTATTAAATAGAATTAATATTGTATTAAAGTTACATTCATCGTACATAGTCTTTTTATTTTACATCTCATGTAGCATCTTATGTTGCATTAAAGTATCTCATATGACTATTTTCTCCTATATGGCATCCTACATCGCAAACTTATATGTTGCTCATACATAAGTTCAATTCAACTTTTAATAGAATGGGCATATAAAATAAATAAGACTGATGTAGAAAGTTGATCTCCCAAAAGGAGGACTATTGTATAAAGTATATAGAATCTATCTATAATATGCCAATTTGAGATTAAAAAAAAAGTTGGTTATTAGTAACAAAATAAATAATGACAGTTATAAATATATGCAATTTAATAATTATATGTTCTATTGCCAACACTAAAATATTACATTTATGTGTAAAAATCATATGTAATCACTCAATTATTTATATATATATATATATATATATATATATATATATATATATATATATATATATATATATATATATATATATATATATATATATATAGATAATACGTAGAAATACCTTATCGCCCATTAAAATAGCCAATACACTATTTTTCTTTTTGGTCATTAAAAAAAATAAGAGTATATTAGCTAATACACTTTTATTTTTGATATTGCAAGAAATAAAAATAGGTGGAAATTGATAAAATTTACAATCTAATAAAGATTGTTAAAACTCATAAGTTCATAGTAAGAATTATAAGAAACTAAACACCTAGGATTACTGGATAGTGACGGAAAACTAAAGATATAAATAAGAAAAATAATAAAATAAATTATGCAAATGGTATTTTCTTATGATCAATTAATGATGCAATAGGTGAAATAAGGTGCAATTAAAATAACTATCATTGCACCCAAGATGTATCGGTCATCGAAGAATACTATAATATTTCCCTAGGCCCTCCTTTAGATAGAGTTGAAGTTGAATTAATCACACTAACAAGAAACTATTGAACACTGTGGTGTTTGTTCGTTCCAGCAGTCAAGGAGCGATTAGCAGTTGGGAGTAACTAGAAGCAGTTGTGAGCGGCTCAAAGTCATTATGATTAGCAGTTAGGAGGCAGTTGGATTAGTATTTGTAAAATGATGGGAGCAATTGTGAGCGGTTAGAAGCGATTGGGAGCAGATGAGAGTAGTTGGAAGCGATTTAGGTAAGTTAGAAGTGGTTGAGATTAGCAGTTGGAACTGATTGAAAGTGATTAAGAGCAATTGAAAGCAGTTGTATTTGGACAAATGCTGAAATGAACAGGTCCTAAGTATTATTTGTTAATGAACCTCAACTGCGATGGCGAAAGCTCTGCTTCTCTAGTGAGATTTGCCCGCTCCTTCGCCTCTTCCCTAACTGAAACCCTAGGTTCTTTTATCCACCATGAATCCTTAAGTTGCTTGTTTTCCGATTTGCTCTACCTCTCCATGGCTTCCCTTTACCTCCCTTTAGCTCCCGAAAAATAGTTTTCATCCTTTACTATGCCAAACAATGAAAATTTAAAAAAATTATTTTTCGGGTAAATCATTTGGCCCCCAACCGAACACTATCAAGATGTTGAGTTCTTGTGAATAACCCCCATTTAAAAAAAAAAAATGCCTATGTAATATTAGTCATTTCAAATACTTCAAACTATAATTTTGATGGCACTTGGAGTTTTGTAATTCAACACCCTACTATCAATCCAAAAGTTAGGCCTATTTATTTCCTCAAACAAATAGCAAAAGAATAGCTTTTGCATTGCTTGCAGTTCCCCATTGGAAAGACATGTTCTTTTCGAATTATAAGCAGTACTTATTGGTGCTTATTGTTGAAAAATAATGAAACATGTTGAAATATGCTAATCATTAAAGAAAATATAATAAGTATTTTCAATAAGTACTTAACAGTGCTGAATTGTGTTGAAACGTGCTGAATTATGCTGAACCATGTTGAATTATACTAAAATATGTTTAGTGCTTACGTTAAGTATTTATCATAACTTTAATAGAGCATGGCCAAATTATCCATATGCAGTAGACACTTCATATGAAATTCTTTTGGCCAATGCAAAAGTAGCACACTGAAAAACTGCAATATAAAATGAACATGTTGCACAAGTTATTTCCTTGTTGTAAAGGGAAAATATTTATTGGATCAATGTTGACTCTTTGTGAGCATTTTCTGTAATAGAGTGTGGCATATGCTATAGTTGAGCTTGTTGGAATCAAGGGAGACTCAAAGACTTTAGTAGCATTTCATCTTTTGTAAAAGCCTATATTTTGTAATATTTGGTCTTAATGATCGGCACTTGTGCCTAAAAAATGGACGCAAAACTTGCTAAAATTAGCTTTTAGTCTTGACATATTTCCAAAAAGCTTCAAAGCTTGTAATCTTGCAGCTCTTGAAGCTTCGTCTCCCCAAACAAATGATAAACTTTAGTTTACCTTTTTCAGTGCCCCTCCTACCCTTTAATTTGTTAGAAGTATCGATACTACTAAAAATGTTCTCCTCTGACACTTAATTTTGTTTCTATCCGCACTTACAAATATTGAAAGAAGACTTGCCCACATTGGTCCATTTATAGGGAGCACAAGCATAGGGAATTGTGGGTTGCATTTATCACAAGTGTTGACAGTTATACATTACCCACACTTATTGCCCACACCTATAATTGTGGAGAGCAAACCAATTTCTCATATATCATGCATCATAAAGTGACAATTTACCCCCACATAGAATTGTAGAGAGCCCTAATTTTATCCACACTTGTAAATGTTGCCATTATTATTCTCATTTCTTAAATAGTGCTTGTAATTAATATAAAATTTAATAATGGAAAAGAACAATAATCATTATTTATTACAAGCATATAATTTTTATCTAAATGAAATAATTAAATAAGTCAATATTATAAAAAATACAAATTGGATCAATATGTCAACTAATTAATTCATTACTGCTTAAATCACATATCATTGTTGTTCATACGATGAAGACTTCAATAATTTAAAAAAAATGAACATAATTACGTTGTATCGAATCATCCCCTAAAGTTTTTGATGTTCTTGAATACACACAAAGTAATCATATTTGTCTAGCTAGCTATCATTGAAGACATGACTTCTGGCGATGTGAATTGATCCCATCTAGATCATGTTGATCCACCTGACATCTGGATCATGTTGATCCACCTGACTTGCTTGCTCAAACACAGCCTGAAAAATTTCAAAAATAGAAAAAAGATAATTTAAAGAAAGAATAGTTACATAAATTTAATTTAAAAACAGATAAGATATGTTAAAAAATTAAGAAAAAGGATTAAAAAAAGGTTGTAAGTTGATTAGCTTCAGTTCAATCACACAAAGAGATTTCCCACAAACTTGAGCATATTTTCATAGAAATCCAACCCCATAGACAATATGAAGCCTGGGAGATTGGCAACTCTAAATAAGTAACATACGTCTACATAAATTTAAAAGGGCTCAAGCCAATCTAAAGATGTCTAAACAATTGGTCCCATTCTATCGCAATAGATCTAAAATTATTTAGATCGACCGAGTACAAGTTTAACATGTGTGAAACATGCTAAAGTTAAGACTTCTAGCCCATATAAGTCACTCACAAAGAAGATAGTGGGAGGAAGACTTCTAATAAGCAAAGACTAGATTAGATAGGATAGGGTGCACGTTTGACAATCTATAAAACCTAGAAAGGCACAATGTTAATGCATCCTTGTCATTGAATGAGACGAGAAAGATTGTATCTAGCTTATTAGAAGCTAGTGTGAGGGACCAATTTTAGACTTTTTAAAAATTTTTGTCATTATGGCATCCATTAAAGACATCTGACACTAGGATGTAGAAGTTCAAAACTGAGATGCAAAGAACAAATCTTATACACTCATTTCTTAAGAGCCATCAAATTGTACAGGATATATCCCATTATGAACAAGTTCACATTTGTAGACAAGCTTATAGTTGTTAACAACCTAGAGAATGTGGTACTAACTTGAATTCATCAAGCTGAAATGTAATGTCATCTAACTATATGCTACTATCCTGGCAAACAATAGAAAAATAAGAAATTGAAAATACTACGAAGCATGCGCTATGGTCTGTGGCATCAATAATAATGAGACATATGGCAGTTGTGACCAAAACCACAAATGTTCCAATGATTCTTACATTTCATGAACGCATTTGACCACCGATTCTTTGAGGCTAGAAATCCACCTTCACCCATCTTTAAAATCTATAAGCCCACTAGGAAGTGCATTACTGATTGAAACTAACCCCGCAAGTGCACGGGTAGCTGTAGTATAGATAACGATATCATTCCTTAGGGACTAATGAAACTTACTGAGTCTTGTCGGTTAGAATGTGCTAAGTAAAACTCTAATTCAAAGGGGTTTGATTTAATAACTTCTAATTGACTATTCTGAATCAATCAAAGAGAAAATATGTCTAGGAATTTGTAGTTATGAAAGAGTATTGGATCAAAGTGAATAACGTGTGCTTTTTTCTAATCGGTTAATCTCGAGAAATTGCATTCTATCCAGAAATTTGATCTATTCTTTCAAAATCAATCAAATTTGCCTAAACTAAGTAAAAGTCATTCTTTCAAACTAATTTGCCTTAATTCAAGTTTAATATTTTCGATTACTCACTAGTCCTCCTAACATACAAATCTCTCTTTCGAGATGACTCAATGCTAGGTTTAATCAAGCAGTCCAACAACTAAGTGTCACCTTTCAATTTTTCAATCGTTTGTTTCAAGTAAGCAAGCAAATTTTGGCCAAAAATCTACTCACAACATGAATATCACTTGACAGAATGAAATCAAACCAATCATGAAAATAAGCACAATTCTTTAAATTAAATCATGATCCAACAACACTTACATAAACTACTAAATCCTTAGACAAAAAGAAAATTACTCAGGCATGATTAAGAAATAAACAAAACTAACCAACAATCCGGTGAAATCTGAGAGAAAGGCTTGACTAAGATGACCTTCAACCAAGGGCTTCAAACCGCCTCAAAAACCAAACACATACACTTAGGATTTCTCACCAAAACTAAAAATCAAACTAGAAAACAAAATTTGAGAAAGACAGAAACTAGGCTAAAACACTAATCTAATGCCTTTGTATTGCTCTAGGATTGAAGGATTGCTTTTCACTACTGTAGGACAAAGCTATTTATAGAGGAGCTCACTTGATCTGAGCCACACAGGCGAAGAAAGATGAAGAGGCAGTAGTTACAGGCTCACTACGGTCCATGACAAGTACCACGGTCCGACCGTGTGCTGGAACTGACTTTCTGCTCTTTTCTTGCTCCACGGATGTAGCAACTCATGGTTGTCCGGGGGAGGTCAAAATACATCTATGTATGGTGAAATGCTGGGTAAAAAGGCTTAAAATCCTACAAAACAGATAAAACAACTATATCCAAGCATAAATCGAGAATAGGAGTGTAAATAATAACATAAAACACATAATTCTCCTAAAAAATGTAGCAAAATTATCCTAAAATGATGTATATATTAAGCACTTATCACACTCCCCGATGCTTAAACTGTTGGTTGTCCTCAAGCAATATGCTAAAAAAACTACAGATAACCTCCTCAGGATAGAAATAGGTGACATTCAGATGGCAAAACTGATCCACAGGTAGCCCAAAAAGATGCAAAAATAATTAATAAACAGATTAAGGAATGAAATTTTCAAAAATCTTTTGATAGACCACAATGTTAAACTTAAACCAATCTTTCCCCAAATCATCAAATATATTCATTCCAACCTATGAAACAAATAAGGCTAGCAAAGCCGGTAGAACCTCACTATATGTATGTGGCTTTCATCACTTATGTGTTTGATAATAATGAAGGTTCTCTCAATTTTCATTCCTTAGACTCAAATCTTCCATAAGCTTGATAAGATTATCAAATATGCCATCACTAAAATGCAAACACACTAGACAATCATGAGAACTTTCATAGGGTTGTAACGGGGCTATGACTAAAGGTAAGAGGGGAATAAATATTTTGGAAATGAGAAGCTAGAAGCCAAAGATTGAGAGCTAACAATTCTAATGTATCATACTACATCCTTCTTAAACCATATCAATTTGTCAACAAAATAAATCCTAAATTGAAGAGAGAAAGAGTCAAATATTACAAATAACTTACAATCCCAACAAGGCTAACACTTTCTTTCAATTTTTTTTCATTTTTTTTTTTTGTTTCTTCTTTGTTCTGTTTTTTCGATCCTTTCTTTCTGTTTTTTTCTTTCTAAAAGGATAGCCAAGAGGAAATCCATAACAAACTTTAAATTTCAACTCTTCTCCATACTTTGTATAATAAAACAAGGGATATATCAAGATTTCACATTCCTTCATCAAACAGGAAAAATTGACTAAAACGATAACAATCCACCTTACTAGTGTCCTATGATGCATAAGAATGGAACACTCCTCTAGCCTTGACTTAAAGGTAAGATAAGTATTTGGCCATGGATTATAATAGGAGGTTCAAATCAAGAAAAATGGATATAGGCTCAAAGGGGCTAGCAAGGGATACAATACACAACAAAGGTGGTTATTTAGCTGTGGGGTTTCAACAAATCAAAGAAAGAAAAAAATGCCTTAATCATATTGTCTAAATGCATATGCGAAATGTGATTTTGAATGAGAATCAAAGCAAGTTCTAGAGAAACGACGTCAAGGAAGAGTCAAACATGAAAGAAAATATGAGACTAAAATGATGAATAGCCTCTAAACGCTCAAAATCTCATGGGACATCTACCAAGGTCAAAACTAGCTCACTAGTAAATACATGCCAGAACTCATGTAAAAACTCATGGGGTAAATTAACTCGCATTCAACACATGGTCAAAACATGGAATTCATTTTGAAAACTCATTCGCAAATATTTTATGCATAATTCGGGCGAATCAAAGATCAAACTAAACCATAGAAGTCTATATATAAAGATCATCATCAGAGGAATTTTTTTTCATTATTTTCTTTTTTCCTTTTTTTTTGAGGCTCCTACAAGCAATGCAAATTAACATGCAAAGAAACTAACAAAAGAAAGAAACTAAAATGTAACCTAGAATGAAAAGAAAACTAAATGCACTACTAAACAAAACTAAAACCAAAAATCAAAAACTACCACTAGAAACATATACAAAGCACAAATACACCAAAAAGAAAACAGGCATCTGACGCCAGATATAATGACTAACTCCCCCATGCTTGAATCACACATTGCCCTCAATGTGGGAACATAGCAAAAAAAAAAAGGTAGGGGAGTAGCACAGAGCAATCAGAAAGGAGGTGGTGGTGGAGGATGGGGTGGTTGGCTAAAAGAGATATGTCAATCTCGCCAGGTCTCTAGACATGCCCTATAGTCTTGGAATTATGGGGTCTAGGAAAGAAGCAACCCATGAAACTCATCATGGCGCTCTTGGATAAAGTCCCGAAGAGCGGCGGTCTCAGAAGCAACAAATGCTCGGAGGAAAACTTGCTCCTCTTGAATGGATCTAAGAGTGTCTTGGATGTTAGAATAGTCATGAGGGGGTGGTTGAGAGGAAGAACTAGGTTCGGCTTGACTAGAGTGAGGGGCTGGATGATGGGGTGCAGGTCGAACAACTTCCTCATCACCGGGTACCCAATAAAGGTTACCTTGATGAAGCAGAGTGGTTCAATCAACATTAGGAAGCGGCAAACGCCGGTCCCCAGGGAAAATCTAACATAAACGGCCAGCCTCAACTTTACAAAAGTTCATAGTCTCAAAAGTAGCTTGATCAAGCCGCTCAAACCCGGAAACTCTATCCTCAGGGTTGGGCTCAACTCCCAAGAATCTAGCAATAGTAGTTACAATCCCACCAATGACTTTCTTACCTTTAGTGCTAACAGCAGCACTATGTAATTGTCTAGCTAAAAATGAACCTAGGTCAAGCTGATCACCATCAAGCATATAGGACAAAAAGTACAACTCAGAAAGTTTCGGGACATTCAAACTATCATGCCAAGCAAGCAGGGAACAAGCCAAGATACGTTGGGCTACTCTAATGCAGGGGTTCCAAATATGTGCGCATTTTGATGAACTAATATTGTTCTAACACTCCCCGAAAGTTCACCCCAAAACACGTTCGGGTTGAATTCACGGGGGACCTGGCGGTGCGATAAATCCATGCTAGGTGGAAAACCAAAAATACTATTGAAGGTACATAAGTTCAGTTTATACAATTGACCCTACAAATAAAACGATATATATCCGGCTTGACATTGCGGCCCTCTAGTGACCTTAACATAGAGTGTACTAAGAAATTCTAGGGCCAGGTCCCTATATGTATGCTCTTTGAGTTCTAAAAAGTATCACCATACCACATCTTAAAAACAACCATCTAATATTATCCAACATTCCCAACCGGGCTAACAAATCCTCATCATAATATCTAGTTGCCACAACCATACATTCATTCAAACAATTGTACCTAACAACATAATCCGGATGCATTAAACCAAGAGGGTGAGAAATGTTACCTCTAGCACACGCGGTTCGGGATGCCCTTTAAGCTTATAGTGGTGCTTGACTGGAAGAACCAACCTCCTTGGCACTCCTTTGTCTCTTGGTTGGTGTTATGGTTGTAAACTCTAACCAAAAACAAAACTAAAACCAAAAATAAGAACTAAAACCTAGAAAATTGAAGAAATTAAGTAAAAATATGGAGAATAAGAGAGAGAAAAGGATAGGTATGGTGGATGAGTGAACATGAGATGAATTTAAAGAAGAAGAAGCAAAGAGATGGTATTTGTGGAGAAAAAGGGAAGATTGAGTGAAAGGAAATGATTTGGTGTGAAAATGATTGAAAATGGAGTAGAAATGAGGGAAGATTAGAGGTACTGGTTATGAAGAGTTTAGAAAGAGAAAATAGAGGTAGAGAGAGAGTATGTCCAAAGGTTGAAGAAGAAGAAAGGGAGAGGAAAGGGCACCGCGGTCAAAAACCTAAACCGCTAGCCATAGCGGTCCACCAAGGACTATGGCCTTCACCACGGTCTGATCGTGGTGTCTGCTGACACAACCTCTTTTTTTTTTCCTGGGTTGACAAGCTACGACCGTATTTCCGGGGTACTGGCTGTGATGGCAACATTTTATTTATATATTTTTTTTGTTTTTGTTTTCTCTCTTTTTTTTTCTTTTTTTTTTACAAATTAAAAAAATAGTAAAAATAAAAGCTAAAGGAAAGAAAAAAGGAAAGGAAAAAGAACTTAGGTTGCCTCCCAAGAAGTGCTCTTTTAAGTTCAAGAGCTTAACCCTAGTTCTATGCTTGGTTCGGATCATATAGTGTATGGACATTGATTTTGTCAATAGATTATCCCACAAGATATGGTTTTAATCACTGTCTATTAACTGTGAATGCACCGGTGGACTCACTCCATATTTCAACTGATCTGTTAGGTTGAACCTTTGTAACGTTAAATGGTCCTGATCATCGGGATTTCAGTTTGTCAGGAAACAATCTCAATCTGGAATGAAATAAGAGGACGATGTCTCCCTTTTCGAACCTCTTCTTCATGATATGTTCATCGTGCCACTTCTTAGTTCGTTCTTTGTGAATACGCGAATTTTCATAAGCTTCCAACCTTAGCTCATCGAGCTCGTTTAGTTGCAAAAATCTCCGTTCTTTCGCTACCTTAAGATCGAAGTTAAGTATCTTTATAGCTCAGTATGCCTTATGTTCCATCTCTATTGACAAGTCACAAGACTTTTCAAACACCAATCGGTATGCAGTGGTGTAGAGAGGGGTCTCGTAAGTGGTGCGGTATGCCCAAAGAGCATCATCAAGCTTGAAGGCCTAATCTTTACGGGACTGATCCACTGTTTTTTCCAGGATGTTCTTCAATTCTCTATTTGAGAGTTCCACCAGTCCACTCATTTACGGATGGTAACACGTAGTGATCTTATGAAATATCCCGTATTTTTCTAAAAGTAACTCATGAGGCTTGTTGCAAAAGTGTAGTGCCATTATCACTTAGAAGAGCTCTTGGTGTGCCAAACCTTATGAAAATATTCTTCTTGAGAAACTTGAGGACAACTTTTGAATCATTTGTTGGGGAGATGATGACTTCTACCTACTTCGAAACATACTCAACCGCCATAAGAATGTAAAGGTTGTTATGGAAAGGAGGAAAAGGACCGATAAAGTCAATCCCCCATATATCAAATAACTCTACCTCAAGTATGCCACTTTGAGGCATCTCATATCTCTTATAAATGTTTCCTGTTTACTGACATCTATCACAAGTCATGAGGAATTTTCTGGCATCTTTAAAGAGCGTGGGCCAATAGAAGCCTACTTGGAGTACTTTCGTAATCATCTTATTAGGTCTAAAGCGGCCACCATAAGTTGAAGCAAGGCAATGGTGCAAGACACTACGGACCTTTTCTTTAGGCAAGCACCTTTTATAAATCCCATCTCCACATAAGTTGTAAAGGAAAGCTTCTTCCCACACATAGTATTTGGCATCCGTTAAGAACTTCTTTCTTTGTTGGTAGGATAATCCTAGAGGTAACACTCCATACACCTTGAAGTTTACCATATCAGCATACCATGGGACAGCTTCTTGGAATATAGCGAGTAACTGCTCGTCGGGAAAAGAATCATCAATGGGAAGCTCTTCGCTAGGAACGGCCTCTGGGCCTAAACGAGATAGATGATCGGGAACCACATTTGCCAACCCTACCTTATCTTTAATTTCCAAATCAAACTCTTGAAGAAGGAGGACCCATCAAATGAGTCGGGGTTTGGAGTCGAATTTCTTCATTAAATGTTTCAAAGCAGCATGATCTGTGAAAAAAATGACTTTAGAATTAATCAAGTAGGATCTGAATTTTTCAGAAGCAAAAACAACTGCTAAGAATTCCTTCTCAGTCGTGGCATAATTCACTTGAGCCTCATCGAGAGTACAGCTTGCATAGTATATAGCATACGGCTTATTGTTCTTTTGTTGGCCTAAAACAGCCCCTACTGCGTAGTCACTTGCATCACACATTACTTCGAAAGGTAGCTTCCAATCTGATGCTTGCATTACTGGGGTGGTGATCAATGCTTCTTTTAACCTGTGGAAAGCACTCAAGCATTCTTCATTAAACTCAAAAGACACATCCTTGACAAGCAATTGGGTGAAAGGTTTTACAATTTTTGAAAAATCTTTAATGAACTGCTAGTAAAAATCGACCTCACACCCTTCAAAGAAGTTGGTGGTGGCAATTTCTCAATCACCTCCACCTTTGCTATGTCAACTTCAATGCCTTTATTAGAGACAATATGACTAAGAACAACCCCTTCTTGCACCATAAAATGTCATTTCTCCCAATTCAAGACCAAAGTCGCATCTATGCACAACTTTAGATAAGTTACTCAAGCACTAGTCATAGGTTGCACCATATACAGAAAAATCATCCATAAAGACTTCCATTATGTCCTTAATAAAGTCAGAAAAAATCGTCATCATACAACGTTGAAATGTGGCAGGGACATTACATAGCCCAAATGGCATTCTTCTATAAGCATATGTACCATAAGGACATGTAAAAGTAGTCTTTTCTTGGTCATTAGGATGGATAAGGATTTGAAGGAATCCCGAATATTCACCTAAGTAGCAAAAATATGAATTTTTAGCCAATCATTCAAGCATTTGGTCAATGAAGGGAAGGAAAAAATGATCTTTACAGGTGGCTTTATTTAGTTTCTGATAATCAATACACATATACCAGCATGTGATAGTCCTAGTAGGAATTGGCTCATTATTCTAATTTTTGATAACAATCATCCCCCCTTTCTTAGGAACAATCATGGACTGAGCTTACCCACGCACTATCAGAGATAGGGTAAACAATGCCGGCCTTAGGCAACTTCAAAATTTTCTTTTTAACTACCTCTTACATGCTAGGCTCAATCTTCTTTGGTGGTCAATTGAAGACTTATGGTCGTCTTCTATTAAGATTCGATGTATACACAAAGAAGGATGAATTCAATTTAAGTCATCAAGGGTGTATCCTATGGCTTTACGATGCTTCCTAAGTACTCTAAGTAAAGAATCTATTTGGGTCACATTCAAATTTGCATTTATAATCATTGGATATGTAGATTTTGGTCCAAGAAATTCCTACCTCAAGGATAAAGGGAGAGGTTTCAATTCTACCTTGTGAGCTTTCGCCTCATTAGACGAGCGCTTTCTTTCATCTTATAATGATTCTACCTTAGCAGCAGAAAACGGAATTGGTGGAGAAGCTTCCAGAAGTTGAGCACACTCGGCTACTTCGAGATTTTCATCCTTAGTAGTGCTATTATTTAACATCAAGTGCTCAAGTGGATCATTAGAATCAATGCTAGACACGGTTTCCTATATTAAACGATTAACTACATCGATCTTATTACACTCATCATAAATGAACGGAAACTTAGCAACTTTTAGTAAATTAAACTCCATATGATCATTTTCCACATCAAAAGATAATGTACCATGTTTCACATCGATGCGGCACCTTGCGGTGGCCAAGAATGGTCTCCCAAGAATGATGGGACTCTGTGTATCCTCCTCCATTTCTAGAATTACAAAGTCCATTGGCACATATAAATCCTTTACTTTTATTGGAACATCCTCTAAAATACCCATAGGGTATTTCATAGAATGGTCCGCCAATTGTAAGGAGATAGTAGTTGGTCTTATCTTTCCTAGTTTCAAATTTTTACATATGGACAGGGGCATCAAGCCTATGCTTAACCCTAAATCACATAAAGCATGATCTGTAGGCACATTCCCTATCAGGCAAGGAATTAAAAAACTTCTGTGATCCTTCAACTTAGCTGGAAGCTTATTTTAGATCAGCGCACTGCATTCTTCAGTCAAAGCTACAGTTTCATGTTTTTCAAGCTTTCCTTTGTTGGATAGAATTTCTTTCAAAAATTTAGCATATGAGAGCATTTGAGTTAAGGCTTTAGTAAACGGAATATTTATATAGAGTTTCTTAAGGACTTCCAAAAACTGCCCAAATTGTGAATCAAGTTTAGCTTTAGCCATCCTTTAAGGAAATTATAAAGGTGAGGAGTAGGGCTTTGGTGAAGTGATCTTAGGGTCCTTAGAAACCTCCTCAGATTCATGTGCAACATCAATCACCTCATTAGAAGGCGAGGACATCTTTCTGTCGAGATTCTCAACATGCTCATTTTTATCATGCAAAGACTTATCGTTAGTAATCTTCTTAGGTCCCTCTAGTTGTTTTCCTCCCCTCAAAATCATGGCATTGCATTGCTCCCTAGAGTTTGGTCCCGGCTTGCTAAGAAGTCTGTCTGAGGACGTAGATGAGAAACTAGCTTTTTGGGCAATTCGGGCTTCTAACATCCTATTGCGAGTTGTAAGCACATCAACCTTTGAGGCTAATTGCTTAATATGTGCATCCTATTTTTGTTACGCCATAAGCATACTTTCTATCATTACCTCTAAATTAGACTTTTGGGGCATTTGAGAAGGGAATGGGGGTCTTTGAAAACCAGGGGGAGGTCTAGCATTCATAGGGGTACATTTGATGGGTTTGGATTAGACCTATAAGAAAATTTTGGATGATTCTTCCAACCCAGATTATATGTATGAGAGTAAGGGTCATTGGTTGGTCTTGGGTTGAAGTTTTGAACATAATTAACCTCATTAGGGCCTTGGGAAGAAGGACTCCCAATTTGACAGTTCAAAGTTACATGCTCAACAGAACTACAAATTTCAGAAGGGAAAGGGACACTAGAATTCACAACATTAACATTCATTCGATCCAGTCTTTGAGTCATAGCATCAACTTTAGTAGAAAGTAAAGTATGCGCATCAACTTTAAGCTTACCTCCAACTCGCTTGGGTTGGCCTCATTCAGTGGACCATTGAAAGTTGTTTAATGTCGTCTCCTAGATCAGATTATAGGTTTTATCCTTAGTCTTGCTCAGCAGAGTTCCTCCTGCCACCGCATTAATAATGGACCTTACAGACTGGGTCATACCATTAAAAAAGGTTTGAATAATCATGCAACGCTGAAAAACATGATGGGGGCACAAACGCAACAGATCTTTAAAAAGCTCTCAAGCTTCATAGAGCGTCTCATGATCATTTTGCATGAAGTTGGTGATCTGATTCCTTAGGCTTGCTGTTTTGCTTGGAGGGAAAAACTTAGCGAGGAATGCTCTTGTCAACTCATCCCAAGTGGTAATGCATCCAGATGGCAAGGAGTATAACCAAGCCCTTCCCTTATCCCTCAATAAAAAGGGAATAAGCGCAGGCGAATCGCATCACTGGAGACTCCATTGAATTTCAATATGTCGCACACCTCTAAAAGACCCAGAGGTGTAGATTCAGGTCTTCTAAAGGAGTTCTGCAGAATTGAGATTGCTGCATCATGGAAATGAGTGCCGGTTTGAGCTCAAAATTATTGGCATTTACAGTAGGGTGAGCGATACTTGAGGCGATCCCTTGGAGTCTAGGGGTAACGAAATCTCGAGGAGTCCTTCTTTGGTCACCTTCTCCTCCTGCCATATTTAAATTCTTTCTTGCCTCGCGCGTTTGTTCTTCAATCCTTTACTTTTTCCTCCTTAAGTGGAAAGTCCTCTTAATTTTAGGATCGGGTTCGTACAAGATCGGACTTCGCATAAACTAGGAAAAATTTTTGCAAGCACTTTCACCAACACTACGAGCGCAGTTAATTAGAAAAGAAAATAAAAAAATAGAAACAATAAAATACTTAGTCACTTTAGTAAAACTACTCAATAGTTAACAATTTAGTCCCTGACAATGACGCTAAAAACTTGATTGAAACTAACATCGCAAGCGCATAGGTAGCCGTAGTATAGATAAAGATATCGTTCCTCAGGAAGTAATGAAACTTATAGAGTCTTGTCCGTCAGAATGTGCCAAGTAAAATTCTAATTCAAAGGGGTTCGATTTAACAACTTCTAATTCACTATTCTGAATCAATCAAAGAGAAAATATGTCTAGGAATTCTTAGTTATGAAAGAGTACTGGATCAAAATGAATAGCATGTGCCTTTCTCTAATTGGTTAATCTTGAAGAATTGCAATCTATCCAGAAATTTGATCTACTCTTTCGAAATCAATCAAATTTGCCTAAACTAAGCAAAAGTCATTCTTTTAAACTAATTTACCTTAATTTAAGTTTAATATTTTCAATTACTCGCTAGTCCTCCTAACATACAATTCTCTCTTTCGAGATGACTCAACGCTAGGTTTAATCAAGAAGTCCAGCAACCAAATGTCACATTTCAGTTTTTTATTCATTTGTTTCAAGTAAACAAGCAAATTTTGTCCAAAAATCTACTCACAACATGAATATAACTTGACAGAACGAAATCAAACCAATCATAGAAATCAAAACTAACCAACAATCTAGCAAAATCTGAGAGAAAGGCTTGATTGAAGGCTTCAAAACACCTCAAAAACCAAACATATACACTCAGGATTTCTCACCAAAACTAAAAATTAAACTAGAAAACAAAATTTGAGAAAGAAAGAAACTAGGCTAAAACACTAATCTAATGCCTTTGTATTGCTCTAGGATTGAAGGATTGCTTTTTACTATTGCAGGATGAAGCTATTTATAGAGGAGCTCACTTGATCTCAGCCACACAGCTGAAGGAACACGAAGAGGCAGCAGTTACAGGCTCACCACGATCCATGACGGGTACCATGGTCCGACCGTGGTCTATGTTGGAACTGACTTTCTGCTCTTTTCTTGCTCCATGAGCGTAATAACTCATGGTTATCCGTGGGGGAGGTCACAATACATCTATTTATGGTCAAATGTTGGGTAAAAAGGCTTAAAATCCTACAAAATACATAAAACAACTATACCCAAGTATAAATCGAGAATATGAGTGTAAATAGTAACATAAAGCACATAATTCTCCTAAAAAATGTAGCAAAACGACCCTAAAATGATGTACATATTAAGCACTTATCAATTGTTAGAAAATACAGCCAATATTTGTTGAGCCAAGTCTGAGTTTGATTTGATTTGTTTTATGAAAGGTCGATCGATTATCGCTAATTAACTGGCAAACCATGGATTTTAGGCAAGACAATATCAATTACCTATCATCTTTTGAACCAGGATAACGGTTATCACTAATTTAAAGCACAATACGACATACACATATATGAGACCTGATTCTAATCAAAAGCGAAGTTGACCAATCAGAGCATCATCATCAAAGATAAATTTGAGCCTAAAAAATAGAAAGTGAACTAAGTTGGTTGTGTACTCTAAAAGCTCTTCAAAATGAAGAAACTGGTAGTCAAAAGCAATGAATTTTAAGTGCACACTTGTTTATTCTTGCCCACTTCTAATAGTAGACCTTAAATTACCAAACACATTAGTAACTGCACATTGTCTTTAGAGTAACCCCAAAAAAAAAAAAACTGCAAAAAGATTAAATTACAAAAAAGTATGATTCATGAATAGAAGAGAAGGAAAGAGAGAGACCATGAAGAAAGTGGTGGCATCCAATGAAATTTTAGCTTTTAAAATAAGATAATCACACTAAGACAGATCATAAAGAAGAAAATATGTTAACCAAAATTTGAAAAATTCTACCATCTGAGACCTAAATTGCAAACTATGATGAAATAACATTACCTAAATGGTGCCCATGTAAAATCTCTTGGTTTTCTAGTGTTTTTGCCAAATTCAAAGCAAACCCATTGCCTATAAACAAGTGTCAACATTACCCATATTGATAAACATTATAAGCCCCACAAAATACAGCTCAAGAATGTACATGAATCTAATAGGGGCTAGAACTAGCAATACGTACTAACTGAAGACCAACAAAGGACATGATGCAAGTATAAACAAACAAAAGACAAAATGAAAAATTGGACATAAAGACGTGGTGTAATCGCACATACGACCCTGAGTAGTAATCAAAATTTCATCGAAAACAATATTGCTCGATGCAAAAAGGTTACAATCGATTAACAACAGCCAATGCTGCTCTGATTTGGCCGCTGTTGGTACAGTTGAGAGGAGAATATAAGCAGTTGCAAATTCACTGTTGAAAGTTATGATTCAAAATTAAAACTCTTTTATTTCTAAATATATTATTTGCAAATTATCTAAATAAATTTCTAACTATGATGATATTTGAATTTGAAATTTTGGTTGAGCTAACTCATTTATTAATTTATTGATTTATTTTGGAGTTGGCAAAGTTGATTTTATCCACTGCGATTTGATCAGCAAAGTATGGAATTTGTTTTGACTATAAAATGTCTTTTGTGAGTTAATGAGATTTGCTTTATGTAAAATCAATGCTAAAGGTAATCATAAGCCTTGACTTAGTAAACCATTTCTAGGTTGTTATTGGAGGATTTTTTGGTAGAAACAAATCCCAACTTCTTTAGCTAGATGGGATTGTTTGTTGGTTTATCAAGTTCATGAATAAGTTAGTTGGTTGATTTTGTGGGAATATAGAGTTGAATTTCTATTTCTTGGCCTCTTATCCAACAAAGGGGCAATGATAAAGCTCTAATTATTCAGTATAAATAGCTAGCCCTTCTAGCCATTTGAGATAAAGAACAAAAGGCATTTCCAGAAACTTTCTACTGCTCCTATCTTTTACTGTACAAAAAGTCTTTTACTAATTTTCCTCCACGTTAATAACTTTTACCAGTTTTTTGACTAACTGAGTATTTTTGTTAAGGAAAAATCTTATTACTTTCTTTAATTTTTTATACACAACTTTATTTTTATTTGATTGAGCACTGAGTGGAAATCTAGTTCGAGGTTGTGATTGCTGCATTCGAGAAGGACCATATATTGGGTTGTTGAATCTCGGGGGAGAGCTGCATCTTCAATATTCAACCAGTAGTGGGAGCATTTCCTCTTTAAAGAGAGCATTACGGCGTGCTTCGACCTAGACCATTCTAACCTTATACTGTTATTACCTTTGTTAAGTTGTTATTCGTGTTTGCTGCTACTTTCCTGGTTAGTAAAATTTTCCTGGAAAGTTGTTTATTGGTTCATTATTTAAATTTTATTTTCCAACAATTTTAGATAGGAAATTTGTTTTATAATAATTTGAAAAATGAATGTTCTAAAAGTCTTTACCAACAAACCTGATAAATTTGATGGAAAAAACTTCTTATGCTGGCAATAACAGATGAAGTTCTGGTTAACTAAACTAGGCCTTTTCTATGTAATTCAAGACAGTCTTAAAGAGCAAGCTAAAAAGTCTAACAAAACTTCCACTAATGGAGATATTTCTAAAAGGGCTGGTGATCCTAAAAAGATGATATTGTTGATAAAGATGTGATTTGACACGGTCATATCTTAAGTGTTTTGTCTGATAGTATTTATCACATTTTTTGCTATACCAAAACTGCTTGCGATTTATGGACTGCTTTGGACCAAAGATATGCTATTGCTAAAAAGGGTCTTGTGAGAGTTAGTATTAATGATTGGTTTCATTTTCAATTAATAATAAAAATATATCTGATCAGCTTCAAGATTTTAAAAACTTGGTCTAAGTGTTGAAAAGAAAGGAGTTGAATAAAATGAGTCTGCCTATGTTACTTTCCGCTATTAAAAACTTGCCACCATCATGGTCTAAATTTGCTGAAGGTCTTAGATAGAAGTCTGATCAGCTTTTTTTAGATGATTTATTTTTCTCTTTGACAATTAAGGATAAACATCGTTCTTCTAAAAATCAAAAATCTGAATTTCAACCTAAGGCTCTCACAGTTGAAATCTCTCACAAACCTTGGCCTAATACATTTAAGAAAAATGGTCCCAAAAGATGTTTAGGGAATGGGGGCAATAAGTCGAATGACAATAAGACTAAAAGTAACAATCAAGGTAGAAGGCAATGTTGGGTATGCAAAGGCACAAACCATATTGCTAAGGATTGCTACTTCCGTCAAGGTCAGAATAGGAAGCGTTAGAATAGGAAGCCATCTAAAGATCAATTACCTTCTAGGCCACAGACCAATGTCATAACTGTGGAGCCACCTTTGATTCCCCAGCTAACAAGTATTTTGCTGGTCGCCCAGAGTTAAATATAATTTTTAACTCAAATGATTGGCAGATAAACTTTGGGGATAATGTTCTTGTGTGCACTAATAAAATCTATTTTTTTCCTGTAAAGTATTAGGCATAAGAACTGTGAGAATGGGAGTGTGGCTTGAGTCCTAGGAGAAGGCCAAGTCAAGTTAGAGTTGTTGTATGGAAAGTTTCTTAAATTAGATGGTGTCTGTCATGTTCCCAATATTAGGAAAAATTTGATTAGCATGTCTTTGCTAGATCGTCATGATTATATTGCTAATATCAATTCTAATAAAATTGTAATTAGAAAACATAGTCAATTTTTTGGTAAAGGATCTTCTTAGATGGTTTATATACATTGAGTGCAATGCCTTCTTCTAGTAATGCAGTTTCTAATTCACAATTTTCTATTGCTAATATTAAATGTTGTGATACTTGGCATGGTAGACTTGGCCACGTGAATATAAAAACCATTAAAAAAATGATGCATCTTGGCTTAATCCCTAAATCTCTTGTTAATTTGAATGATAGATGCCACGTTTGTCTAGAGGCTAAACAACCAAGAAAATCTTTTAAATCTGTGGAGAAAAATACTATCTTACTCAAATTAATTCATAGTGATGTTTGTGATAGTCAACATGTTTTAACTTATGGTGATGGTCAGTATTTCATAACCTTTATTGATGATTTTTCTAAGTATTACTATACGTTTTTTACCAGCTCCAAGAGTGATTTATTTGATAAGTTTAAAATTTATAAAGCTGAAGTTTTAGAATCAGCTAGAATAAAATTCTGAGGTCCAATAGAGATGGTGAGTATGCTCCTACCAAGATGGGAGATTTTCGTAGAGAACATGGTAAAATTCATGAGGTAACTCCTTCTTATACACCATACTCAAATGGAATGACTGAAAGAAAAAATAGAACTTTGTTTGACATGGTAAATGCTATGCTTATTAGTTCTGGTTTGCATAATAATTGTTGGGATGAAGCTTTATATTCTGCTTGTTTAATTCTCGATAGAGTGCCTTCTTAAAATTCTGCAATGACCCCTTATGAATTATGGAAAAATAAAAGCCTTCTGTTAAATATTTGAAAGTGTGGGGGTGCTTGACTAAGGTGAATATTCCTATTGTGAAGAAAAGAAAAATTGGCCCTAAGATTGTTGACTGTGTGTTTGTTGGTTATTTTCTAAATAGTACTACCTATAGATTTTAGGTGTTTGATTCAAAAGTTTCTGACATTTCTAATAATACTACTATTGAGTCTAGAGATGTAGTTTTCCTTGAGAATTTTTCTAGATCAATTTGTAAAGAGCCTTATTCTGATTCTGCTTTAAAAAAGGGGGCGGACTAATGAACAAGCATGTGATGAACTTAGAAGGAGTAAAAGGAGGAGAAAAAATAAAAGTTTTGATGATGATTTTTATATGTTTTTGCCTAAAGATGACCCTAAAACTTATAAAGAGGCTATATTGTCTATTGATGCTCCTTTTTGAAAACAAGCTGTGAATGATGAAATGGATTCTATTATGGCTAATAAAACATGGGTGCTATCTGATCTCCCACCTAGGTCTAAAGCACTTAGGTGTAAATGGATTTTTGGAAAGAAACTTAGAATTGATGGTTCAATAGACCATTCAAGGCAAGATTAGTAGCTCAAGGCTATAATCAAGAAAAGGGAGTAGACTTTTTGATACTTATTCCCTGTAGCTAAGTTTGCTACTATTAGAGTCTATATTGCTATTAGTTCTTTTTGATACTTATTCCCTGCAGCTAAGTTTGCTACTATTAGAGTCTATATTGCTATTACTTCTATTTATCAATTGTAAATTCACCAAATGGATTTGAAAATTGCATTTTTGAATGGTGAATTAGAAGAAGAAATTTATATGAAACCACCAGAAGGGTTTGTTATTCCTAGCCAAGACAATAAAGTGTGTAAGCTTGTAAAGTCTTGTTATAAACTAAAAAAGCTCCTACGCAATGGCATGAAAAGTTTAATAATGTTATGTTGTCTAGTGGTTTTCTAATTAACAAAGGCAATAAGCGTGTGTACGTGAAACTTGTGGAGAATTCTTGTGTCATGCTTTGTCCCTATGTGTGATAAATCTTGATATTTGGGAGTGATATGCATGTGATAAATGATACAAAGAGAAGAATAATTTTGATATGAAGGACCTTGGTCCGATTGATGTTATTTTGGAAATTAAAATTATAAGAGATGGTGATTCAAATGGCTTGACTCAATCTCATTATATTGAGAAGTTGTTGAAAAAAAATTCAATTAGTATGATGTGAACCCTTTATCTACCCCTTCTAATCCAACTATTAGTTTGAAAAAGAATAAAGGTGCCAGTGTTTGTTAATATAAATATTCCCAAATCATTGTATCATTTTTGCACTTGATGAACCATACTAGACCAGACATTATTTGCATGGTTAGGAGACTAGGTTGATACACACATAGTCCTAGTACATCTCATAGGACTGCATTAGAGAGGATTCCAAAATATTTAAAAGGGACTATGGACTATGCTATTCATTATACTAGTTTTCTTGCTGTTTTAGAAAGGTTATAGTGATGTCACTTAGATCACTGAATCACAAGAAACTAATCAACCAGTGGTTATGTTTTTACATTAGTAAGTGGTGCAGTCTTATAGAAATTTACAACAGACAATAATATCACGATCCACCATGAAGGACAGAGCTAATTGCCTTGAATGCTATATGCATAGAAGCTGAATAGCTTAAGGATTAATGATATTCTGTTATTACGTAAGCCTGTTCCTACAATTTCTTTACATTCTGATAGTTAAGTAGTTATTGCTAGAGCGAAAAGTAAAAATTATAATGAGAAAAGGAGGCATCCAACTGTGAGATATAAATCTATAAGACATGCACTTTCTCATGGCATGATTTCTGTTGGCTTTGCCTAGTTAGAAAATAATATTGCAAATCCGCTCAAAAAGGGACTGACATATCAGAAAGTTATTGAATCATCAAGAGGAATGGGATTGAAGCTTATAAAATAAGTCAACGTAGTGGAAAACCATCTTTGAAGGTATGGCGATTCCATGAACGAATTTCAATGGGTAGAAATAAAGCTCCTCATATAGTTAACTTGGAAGAGCATAAGCTACATTATTTCCAGCGGGGTTGTTCCTGGGTCCCATCCCTATGATGATGGTGCTCTTTTTGTGACTTTTGATGCTATGGATATACATTTTTCTTAACGAGTCCGAAGGCATATTTTTTGCATGGTGGCTTTGAGACATGTTACTCTTGGAGGATTCACTAAAGTACGTGTGGCGGTGGCGTCACCACTGTGAGACTTAGCTGTTCTCTAAAGACATTTACAACACAAAATTTCTGCTCATGATTAGAACGTGCACCACTAATAGAGCCATGGTGATCACTTATACATGCGTGGTTTGAGTGGAAATTTAATCAAAGGGGCTTAGCTCAAGGTACTATACTACTATTATTTCTTTGGATGAAAAATCATTTCCACTAAGTATTCGTTCAAACCCAGAAGATACCATACACCTAGTACATGGTATTACATGCTCAATTAAATAATTGTTTAAAAAAATAAAACGAAAATAAAATAATATTTTAATTTTAAATCATGTGGGGGATTGTTGGAAATTATGATTCAAAATTAAAACTCTTTTATTTGTAAATATATTATTTGCAAATTATCTAAATAAATTTTGAACTATGATGATATTTGAATTTGAAATTTTGGTTGAGCTAAACTCATTTATTTATTGATTTATTTTGGAGTTGGCAATGTTGATTTTATCCACTGTGATTTGGTAAGCAAAGTATGTAATTTGTTTTGACTATAAAATGTCTTTTGTGAGTTAATGAAATTTGCTTTATGAAAAATCAATGCTAAAGGTAATCATGAGCCTTGACTTAGTAAACATTTTCTTAAGTTGTTTATTGGAGGATTTTTTGGCGGAAACAAATCCAACTTCTTTAGCTAGGTGGAATTGTTTGTTGGTTCACCAAGTCCATGAATAAGTTAGTTGGTTGCTTTTTTGGGATTACAGAGTTGAATTTCTATTTCTTCTCCTCTTATCCAACAAAGGGGCAATGACTAAGCTCTTTATTCATTATAAATAGCTAGCCCCCTAGTCATTTGAGATAAAGAACAAAAGGCATTTCCAGAAACTTTCGACTGCTCCCATCTTTTACTTTATAAAATGTCTCTTACTAATTTTCCTCTACATTAATAACTTTTTATCAGTCTCTTGACTAACTTACTATTTTTGTTGAGGAAAAATCTTATTACTTTCTATAATTTTTTATACACAACTTTATTTTTATTTGATTGAACATTGAGTTGAAATCTAGTTCGGGGTTGTGATCGCTGCATTCGAGAAGGACCATTGGGTTGTTGAATCTTGGGGGAGAGTTGCATATTCGATATTCAACCAGTTTAGTGGTGGCATTTCTTCTTTAAAGAGAACGCTACGACGTGCTTCGACCCAGACCTTTGTTAAGTTGTTATTCGTCTTTGTTGCTACTTTCCAAATTAGTAGAATTTTTCTTGCAAGTTGTTAATTGCTTTTTATTTTAAATTTTATTTGCCAACATTCACGACGCCAGATACTCAGAGCCTGCGTTTAAAATTGAATTTTTGGAACTGACAGACGTGATCACAGACTTTGAATGCCCACAATAGTTTGATGAATTTCATTTTGAGAGAAGAGAATTCCTTCACATCGGCTGGGCAAGGGTTGGGCACCTGAGCGAGTCTTTCATGGTAATGGTATGCGAGGCGTTGTGTGGGATTGGAGGGAAGGGGCTTTAGGGTTGAGCACTTTGGCGGGTCATTTACGGTGATTAGACAATAATTTAAGTTTTTGTCCATCCAAGATGTAGCGCTTAATTGGCTAGTTCAGATTTGTCTATTCCCCCACACTTGTCAAGTGTACTTTGGAAAATTATGTTGACTATCTATTTCTTTTAGCCCCAAATTTACTAAAATGTGGTGGTCTACGTGTAGAATGATACATCATTTTTTGCAGATTCTAGCTAGCTTTGAATATTGGCATTTAATTAACTGATTTGTTGCAATGATATGGGGTACTTTTTTCTTTTTTAATAAACGTAAGGAATCTATCCGTTGATTTTCTTTTTAGAAAGACTTGATGAGCTATTGTAAGTGGGGAACAGGGTAAGTGACAGGATAGACCTACATCGACTTTGGTCTAAGAGGGTCTTGCTGCAATCCCACACATGCCCCTCCAACTAAGAGCAACTGCAACTTTAGGATTCGACCACTTGTCTTCTTCTAGAAAAAACAATGTTGACATCATCGAAGCAGATGCTTCCTAACATGTTTTGGGGTTACTATAGTTTATGAGAAAGTAAATAATTGGTGATAGAGTAATGAATGCGAAATCCTTGTGCATAATAATATATATATATATATATATATGTGCTGGCGCGCCTGGGTATGATATAAAAGAGGGGTCAAAGCCCCAAAAAATACAATTATTTAGCTAGCATATGAGGTCATAAAATCCGCAATTCAATTATCGGCACACAACTCATGAGATCATGCGTAATCAGCGTGGGATATTCCCTAATAGAAATAAAAGTTACGATCTCTGCCACCTAGTCGTTGCATTATGGTGGTTGGTATTGCGGCCTGTCACGCGGGTGACCCGGGTTCGATCCCCGGCAACGGCGTTTTTATTTTTATTATTTCAAATTTTCTGTTTTCAACACTTCTGTCTCCCTCCCAAATCAAAAAGCCGGGAACCAGTCGCCTGTTAGTAAGCCCTAATTAGGACGATTCCGATTTCATTTTGAGAGTTGAGCATGAACACGATTCCTATTTCAAAGCCATTCTCGTCGTCAACTTTCATCCATTGTTGTCGAACCATCTGCTATTCCTTCTCACCATCTTCCTCTTATTCCCTTTCCCCAATTTCCAAAACCCTAAAACCTCCTCCATTGAATTTCGAAACCAGTAGAGTGACAAATTTAACTTGCTTTTCGTCCTCCGCTGTCGAGGGCCCCATTACGACGTCATCTGTGGGTTCGATTCAGCCTAGGCCTAAGCCTTGGCTGATTGTTGGCCTCGGCAATCCCGGTAGAAAGTACACCGGAACTCGCCACAATGTATTTTCGCCCTCCGTTGTTGGGATTCGAGTGTGTGTGTATGTTTGTTTCTTTGTTGTGCGTTGTTTGTACTATTGAATTGATGGGGTGTGTTTCAGGTTGGTTTTGAGTTGGTGGAGGTAATAGCAGCAGCGGAAGGGATATCTATGAGTAGTGTTTCTTTCAAAGCTTCATTTGGAAAAGGTATGCATGTTTGTTTAAGTATTCATTCGGAATTGGGCAATATGGATCTGCAGTAAATACTGAATAGAAAGTCCGTTAGGTTTTTCAGTTTTTCAAGCAAGGATACCTTTTCTAAATACTGAATAGCGCCATGCTTTAAGTTGGATCTGCAGTAACTATATTTAAACTCGTTGATTCTATGGTCTTTAATGAAGTTTCTGCAAATCTTTTGGTTAAAGTTTAGCTTATGACATAATGTGATAGCAATTGAATCCGATGCTGTAGAATTAACTTATTATGTCTGTTGTGATGGACATAATTTGCGTCAAATGATAAAGGATTTGTTTAGAAGTTCAAGTGTGAGGAGATTATGCATCTTTTAGATATCAGATAAACAAGGATCAGGATCAATGCTGTAAGCTAGAGATGATTGACTTAATGGTATTGGTGGGTAATAAAGACTGAAGCTTCTTGACATCTCTTCTATTGCTACCAACAAATTCTTGATCACAATGTCACAGTCAATGGCTGCTTTGGTTGGCAATGTGATGTAGGATAAGGATAAAGGAGAATTAAGAAGATATGGATATATCTTAATATTGGCATATATGTGAAATATTTTTATAATTTATTATCTTTGTAGGTTATTTTTTAGGATAAAATCTTATCTTTTTATTTCTTAGATTATTTTTAGTTATCGTAATCTTATCGTAATTTTCGGATATATTTTCTATTCCTTTTCCAGTTGTATTGATTCCTATATAAACACCCCTTGCGCATTGGAGAAAGACACACTTGAATGAATTGAAATATTGAGCATTGAAAGTTTTGTTTGAATTTTTTCGGTGTGGGAATTGCTCTTAGAGCATCCTGCATCAATTATTCCCCTTTTGTAGGAATTGCTCTTAGAGCGTCCTACATCAAATTGGTATCAGAGCCAATCGATCTAAACCACTGCAATCTTGTTCCTTGCGTCCCGTATCAAAAAAAAAAAAAAAACCGAAAAAAACCCCCCCCAAAAAGAAAAAAACCAGAAAATCCTAAACCTTTGCTGCCAACTTCGACGCCACCCCTCCCGTCGACCACCACCACCTCCGACCATCACCCGGAGGTCGCACCTCCGGCCAACCCCCAGCCGACCTTCACTCGACCTCCACTGCCACCGGTTATTCCCGGAACCCTCAAATCCCGAATTCTCGAAACAAAACCCCAGTTGCGCTCTCCTTCACTCCCTTGAACGACCACCAGACGCGACGTCCACCATCACCCACCACCTACCCTCGGTCGCCACCTCCGTTCGACCACCACCAAGCCTTCTCCCCCTCCGGCCTCTCGCCGGAGCCCTAGAGAGCCCAATTCCATCAACCTAGTCCGTGAAAACCCTAACTAGCCGAAACCCTAGACCCCAAATCCATGTTCAATCCTTCACATGCATCCCAAATTGATTTCACTCCTGCGTTAACCATCAAATTTCGTCCCAAAACCCTAAAACAATTGAATTAAATTGGTACACTTCGTGCTTCAATTGTTTGGGTCCAACCGCGAACCCTAACCCTAGATTGTGAACTGATCTTTTGCTCACAATTGAAGGACTTCTGTTCCTTTGGCTTCAACAGGGAGTGCTGAAAACACACTAGACTGTGCTGTCCCACCACAGCTGGCCTACTCCTTGTCTGAAAGCCATTCACGGTGGTTATTTTGCTGATCACTCTCCCATTGTTCCTGTCGCTGTTTCCTGCAATTGTTGGCTATAGAATCTGCTCTCATCTTATGTTGCTTGCTGGTTTATGACATTATCATGGTGTTGCTAAAACCGGCATGGTTATTGAAACAAGATATTCCAAATCAACTATTCAAAGTTGGGAATGAATTGCGTACTTCTGTGCCATCTTCCAACAATCTCCTTGAATTGTTGGAAAAACTCGAAAGCCTTTTGGCTCAAGTATACCAAAACCCTCGAACATCCATACAAGATGCCCTAGTGACCCTAAAAGGCGTCTTAACCTCAGAAGTGCTTGTTAATCATGCAAACATTGATATTATGATATCTCTTGCTTCTTGTCTTTCTGAACTCATTCGAATTGCAGCACCAAATCTCCCTTTTGAAGATGAGCTGATGAAGAAAGCCTTTCAAGTCATTGTGTCATCTTTTGAAGCCCTACCTGATAGTGATGGCAAATCATACCATAAGAGACGTCGCATACTTGAATCCATATCTAGAGTTAAGTCTTATGTGGTGCTGTTAGATCTTGAATGTGATGCCCTTGTCTGGGACATTTTCCATCATCTGTTAGCATCCCCTAAAGATGATCATTATTCTATAACTCTTGCATATGTAGAGTCCATTCTCGTGGGTATTCTCACTGAAGCGGATGACCTTTTGTTAGAATTTCTTATTTCCATACTCTATCGGAGTCAACAAGTTACTAGTCAAAGGGTATTGGATGCATGTGCATCTTGGATCCCACTTCAACAAATT
Source organism: Carnegiea gigantea (assembly GCA_029747015.1). Classification (NCBI taxonomy): domain Eukaryota; kingdom Viridiplantae; phylum Streptophyta; class Magnoliopsida; order Caryophyllales; family Cactaceae; genus Carnegiea; species Carnegiea gigantea. The sequence continues at coordinate 376,972 of JAKOGI010000263.1, read as the reverse complement.
ATTTCCTCTATAGATGAAATTACACGAATCAAGGAGAATGGAATTAAAAAGGGTCCGAATGAGGAGTGCATAGGATTCAAAAATGCTGATGAGGAGTCTCAAAATGCTGCATATGAATGCAAGACACTGCCTAATTCTGGAGATTTTTGGTCTCGGTGTCCAGAATTTTATCATGTGGAGATATGAGGACTAGAATATGGGCACTTTGATTGGTTTATCCCTAAAGAACTTTTAGTTGGCAAGAAGCTGCATCCGCTCATTGCATTGCTACTTTTCTTGGAGAAGTTGAAAGCCCTACAGTTTTTCCATTTGTGGAGTGAAGTGAAGTTGTTTCTTTACTTGGATTCCTTCTTTCTACCGCTGTACAAAACTCGAGGATGAGTTTTTTCGAACCAGGTGAGAATGATGCACGATGAGGATAAAGGAGAATTAAGAAGATATGAATGTATCTTAATATTGGCACTGTGAAGTATTTTTATAATTTATTATTTTTGTAGGTTATCTTTTAGGATAAAATCTTATCCTTTTATCTCTTAAATTATTTTTAGTTATCGTAATCTTATCGTAATCTTCGGATATATTTTCTATTCCTTTTCCAGTTGTATTGATTCCTATATAAACCCCCTTGTGCAATGGGGAAAGACACACTTGAATGAATTGAAATATTGAGCATTGAAGGTTCTGTTTGAATTTTCTCGGTGTGGGAATTGCTCTTAGAACGTCCTGCATTAATTATTCCCCTTTTGTAGGAATTGCTCTTAGAGCATCCTACATCACAATGTTAACAAGAGCAGGCAAGGGATCATGATCATGAATAATTATGTAGCAATTTTCATTTCTGCTAGCATGATTGGGATTGTCTCTTTGAGCCAAAATTAGGGTTTGGCTCATAATAGCCCATTTTCTCTATAAATGGTGATGCTTTGTTGCTGAGAAGGCAGTGTTTTGGAATTAGGAATTTAGCCTGTTTTGTCTAGTATACTGAAACCAATGGTCTTTGTGTGCTGTGAGTGCCAGTCAGCGGCTCTGCTTCATAGACAGTTATGACTGGTCCCAGCAGTTTAGATGCACAATATTGGGTAGGTGGGGGTCTGGAGTAAAGAATCATCCACACAATTTGGAACTGAACTCAGTCTTCCAAATGCTAGGACCACTGTCAGCAGCCAAGGGTTTCCTGCTGCAGTGCTCTTTTTGCCTAATAAAGCCATAAGTGGAATACTCAGTGTTGATATTAGCATTTCTAACATTTTTCCATGTATTCTTTCCCAATATCCTAGCAACCAGAGGCTTTGCAAGTTCAATTTCTATAGAAAGCTGGACCTAGCTACCTTAGAAGACAAGGTTAGTAGTATAACCAGCCTTAATTCGGTTTCCCAAGAAGCTTGTGATATGAAAAGGGTGGCGTGTCAACTACTGACTCACTAACTCTTGGAACTTATTGAAACGATCATGGTGGAGAAGGTGTTCACCGAGTGATGACAATCAGGTCCTCCCCCCCCCCCCCCCCCCAAAAGGTAGCATGGGGCATTGCTCAAAAGAAAACCAAGGGCCCCAACTAAGGCCTTTTCAAAATCAGCTTTCTTTGATAATCTAAATAAACAGACATTCCAGCCAACATCTATGTATGTTGAGCTGGCCATTAGGTTTTTGAAGCTGAGGTTATGTGGGTAAGAGTCTAATTGCTGATGGACTTCCCCTTACCTTGCCCACTAGCGGTTGTGAAGGAACATGCAGAATTTTTTGAGCAGTATCTATCATAAATTTGACTTGATTACTGGGTCTACTGTGGCACTTTTGACTTACTTCTTACTTGTCCTCTGTGGAGACAGTGGTGGACCTTTTTTTTTGAGGTGGGATTTTCTTTTTTTTTTTTCCATTTTAAAGTCCTGCCATTGTGTAAAAACTTGATCTTCTGGAGCAGTTCCTGAATCCTGCCATTTTTCGCAATTGGAACCACTCTTTCAAAGACAGGACAGCTGTTGCTGATCTGTGCGTTGCTTCAATTTAGTGTCTGAAATTCACATCTCCATCTCAGGCGCTTAGGCTAGGAGAGGGCCTCTTTCAGCCTGTAAAAGGAAAAATGGAAAAAGATCCTTAGATTCATGTTAGTTAATCTAGATAAGCTTGTATTTTTGAAGACAGTGTTGCATCTTCTGTTTTCACTTTGTTAGAGTATCTAAATAAAATCCCTACAGGATATCTTCAAAATAAGAAAGCCACATACAAGAATTTCTTGATGTGGGATCAAGCTATTTTGGGATAATGGGAAGATTGCTCTTTCTCTTTTTATGTGGCCGGCTGTGTGGATAGTTTGTATTTTGGTTGTACCTAGTCTTCTGTAGGATGCTAGCTGTGCATCCAATTATTTGATTGCTTTTTATTAATAAATTATTTTTTCCTTATTAAAAAAAAGAATTTCTCCACAGGGGAATACATTTTGATTTTTGAAATGTCTGATTTTTTTTTCCTTTTTATTCATGCACATGTGTATTACATCAGTTTGTTTTTGGTATGCCTCAGGTTATATTGGCAATGTTCCAGTTCTCCTTTCCAAGCCACAAACCTTTATGAATTTCAGTGGTGAGTCTGTAAGTAAATCTTATCTTTGAAGATCCCTTGATATTGAGAACCAAAGCACTCTTTTGCCATCTATGTTCCCAATTTCCTGGTAGTTCTCACTCAACTCCAAAATCTGTTTCTGAAGGTTGGTTCCATGGTTTCATATTATAAGATCCCATTGAAGCAAGTACTATTGGTAACGTTTTACTCATCGACTATGTTGGTTTTGAAGTTCCATGCGGCTTGTAAAATTCGTATTATAATTCAAGCACATGGTTTGCTGCTACAGATATATGATGACTTGGATCTCCCTTTTGCAAAATTGCGGCTTTTACCTAAGGGTGGTCATGGAGGACATAACGGGTACGTGTCTTATTCTTGCTGGGTTCATTTTGTTTAAGAAATGGTCATGCAGCGATTTTTTCCAACCTTCAGATGTGTTTTGACTTTTGACTGTTGAAAGCCACTAATTGAGGTTTTGGTTGTGCTTTGTAATTTGGGCTTTTTTATTAGGCAGTTGAGATCTCGTTGTTAATGTAATTGAACCTCTTCGTTCCAGGAGCGAAAGTTTGTATAACCAGGCCCTCTTTATGGAAAAAATGGAGTCTTCTTTAAAGTTAAAATTGTCATATTTTCCATTATCATTGCTTGCTTAATTGGGCTACTTTCTTCCCTTTTTTGTTTGGGGGGTGTTTGGGGGGGGGGGGGGGTTCAGATTTAGACACTGGGAAATCGCTCCCATTATTTCGATTTTTAGAATCTCGCGGCCTTATAGACATGCCAGATGATGTATGTTCATGCTGGCTCATAGTGCATCTTTCTTTGGCAAAATTAATTTCTTTGTATTATGTGCATTTCTGAATTTCTGAATATAGGATGAGGAGTGTCATTGACCATTTCAAAGGAAACCGTGATTTTCCACGCTTAAGGATTGGTATGTCACAGAGATTAAACTTTTAACTTTCTCTCTCCATGGTTTTGTACGGTGCTGTCAATCCCCTTGTGAATTCCTGTAGGAATTGGGCGGCCTCCTGGAAAGATGGATCCTGCGAGCTTTGTTCTTCGTCCATTCAGTAAACAAGAACGCCAAGAGGTTGGGCAACTGGATTTATATATATGCTGCAAATTGTGTTTGCCCATTTTATTTGTATAAAGATGTGCTTTTCTTATTTTCTTTATTCTTTAGGGGGATTGGGAGGTCTGGGATTAATATGACATCTGTCACAATTTTTTCTGTGGTGCATTTGGCTTTTCTAGCTCCGCAAGGAGACGATCGACATCAGAATGTACGCTGGCACTAGTGCTTCTCTTTTTCCTTTTTTTGGGTTTTTTTGGGGGGGGGGTTATTGCGTTAAGTTTCTAGGTTTTGGAAAGCTGATTATCTGAGCCAGTTAAGCGGATAAATATAATGCATCTTACGTCCTTTGCAGTTACTGTGTCTTCTGGTGTCACTTAGTTTATGTTCCCAAGAAATCCACCGCCTGTTTCTCCTTTTTTCCCCCATGCTCGGGCAGTTGGGCTTTTATATTTTCACGAGCACATCTTCTGTCGTTAGTTGGAAATTAATTATATATTTGAATTCAGAAGAAACCAATTTTTCTAGTTGTGATCATCATAAAATAAATGAAATATGCCAATTTTTAGGTCCCCCCCCCCCCAAACCAAAAAAAAGACAAAAAAAGAAAAAGTGGCTTTGAATTGCTTTTAACTGGTTGCTCAGCCAATCAAACAAGATCTGCTAACTTGTTTTCTCAGAAGAAAAGTCAAGTGGAAGCCATTAGAAATATTGTTCATTCCATTGTCTATATTATTTGGCTCTAGAGAATAGAAGAGTTTTCGATGATGTGTAGACACCTGATGACTGTATCAAAAGTTCACCAAGACTTGCTTTGGGGAGTGAGGCATTTTGTACTGTGAAGTTATGATTTCACTGATGGCCTTTCTGGGGATGAAGGTAGTTTCCCAGTAGGATGGATGCTTTCCATGCAATCTTTTGGGTTCATTATCACTTCAATGAGATTACTTCGTTGTCCAGCTCTTATTAAAAATGCTTACCAAAACTTGAAGTATCAGAATGAGGGAGTGGATTTCTTGCAGACATCAAAGTGAAAATCTGGCCCAGGAATAAATTAATATTCCTGAGCCGAGTAATTTCACTATGACTGGGCTTTTTTTAGCGACCAGTTCTCGATATAGTGAAAGACATTGGCTTCAGACCTTCAATTGCGCTTTTCATCACAGGACTTTCTCACATCTTATGGTCATGTTCCTTCTTTTCTGGCTCCAATATGTTCAGATTTAGTTTGGGTAGCATGCTTCTGCAGTGCATTTGAAATGCATTGTCATTACTTGGTTCAGTGTAAACTAACATAAAGAAAGGTCTTTTTGTTTGTGTAAAATTTTAATTGGAATGACGTTTTTCTATATAGCCAGTCCATGCTCTGAAACAGTGAAGTTTTCTTCTGATTAACATGCTTTGATTGACACCCTGCAAAATAAATAGGTACTCACGTTGGGAATCCTTTTTTGCCACATTTTGACCTTTTGCTTCAATACAGTTGATAGACGACCCCTAGGTTCAGGTACATTGAGGGAGTAGGATATGATGATTTTTATGTTGTACCATTTGTATCAAAGTATAACATATTTTGCAAATTTGTGAATGACCTTTCAGGAATTTAAGTTTGCCACCATCAAGTATGTTCGAAAAATCATCCTGAATATCACACAAATGTGTCACAAAGCTTTCAGAGATCATAAAAAATAAGTGAAACATGAACTCATTTTCGAAAGCAAAAATATTTATCCATGTTTGTTGTATGTATGCCATCATGTAGACAAGGATGTGTTCTTACAAGTATCCATTTAATGTAGTTGGCAATTGGTGCCTTGCCGAACACTTGTGGAATGAGTTCTCACATCTTCAAAGTTTTCTGTGCTGCAATAGTTTTTTGTGATGATCTTGACTGTGTTTTTGCAAAAAGCAATCTTTTTTCCTCCGCTGGGGATGGAGGCAGGGGTGCTACGGAGGATCATAATTTCAACAAAAAATTGGGCTTGTTAATTGTTGTTACTGTTGCATGCTTACTTAAAACTGTGCTATCTGGAGTTTAATTTATGCTCGATTTTTTTTTTTTGGGGGGGGGGGATTGTTGATAAGTTTGTAGAAGACATAGCTTTAGACCTCAGCAATAGGGATCATTATACTATAATCCCATATGTACATTGCAATGTACAAGCATTATTTTGGAAAAAAAAAAAAGAAAAAGGAAACAAAAGAAAAGAAAAAAAATGAAAAAGAAAAACATTACGAGTGTCCGGCAACAACTATGCTTAGTGCTCCTCAGATTACAAGATACCAAGAATTGAAGTTCCTGAGTCATTGGATGTGCTATCAGCCTACTTAGTGGAGGGCGACTTTTATATATTGCTAATCTGATTGACTTGGATATTGCTTGCAGTTGGATTTCACATTGCAAAATGGATTAGAAGCAATACGGATACTTTTGCTTGAAGGCTTCAACAAAAGTGCCACATATGTGAACAGTTCCAAGCCCGTGCAACAACTTAGTTGATCGTACTTATTCTTGTTAGCCAAAGGCTCTTCACCAAGTGTACAGATGAAGGTGTTTTGGTAGATTGGTGACTGTTGAGTTCAGAAATATGTTTACCCTTTTGAAGTCCAACACAGGAGATGTTAATGAGGTATCCGAAATGAAAGTATTAAGACCAAGGCCTTCCACTCCTGCGAATGCTGGAGCTCTTCCTAATATGATTTTTGAGTTCAGTACTCATTTAGTTTGACCTTAATGTTGGTTATGTTGGTTCCATTGAGACCGACTCTTCTGTAGATGTGCTTTTTTTGCCTTCCTGCTGAGATATGCTGGTTTCTTGCGTCAGTGCCTATGTTTTTATACACATTCTTTTAGGTCAAGCTTGCGGGTATATTTGCAAAGCCAAAAAGATTGGCATAGATTATTGTAAAAATATATGGTTGTTGTATAGGCTGACTTGGCTGTTATTTGTGAGGCAAGGATCGTTCTTCAAGGTGATGCCCTGCATCTTATGGGGTTCAAGGGAGACATACTAGTTGGTGCAGGCGGGATATATTATGTTATTATTCTACAAATTTGTTTGAAGCTTCGGATTATTAGCTTCGTTTAGGACGTGCCAAACAATAATGAGATTACTTGAACAGCACTTGAAATCATACTGCAGAGCTACAGACACTAGTCCAAAGCAGATTAACACGTCTTCTTTAATATTATTATTTTTAGAATCTTGCGAGCGCATGTCGTGTTTTTAGTTCTTTTAATAATGTTAGAGTACAACGATCGGAGGCGACTGCTTGACCTTTATGTTCAAGTTGAAAAAGGTAAAATGAAATTTCGCCCCCTCCCCCCACCCGGTCGGATATGGTTGGGTTATGTCAATTCATGAAGGGAAGTAATTAGTATTAACTCCCCAATCCTTTAAACAGTTTTGTTAACTCTTTGTGCAACGCCTATATCATAAATTCGGGAGTATATACTCTCGGAAGTCACATAAGAGAAATATGTCTTAATCACTTACTTTTGTTGGACCTATTGTATTATTCACTTACTTTTTTATTTATTCCAAAATTAATTAGGTAAAATGTCATCACCTTCCAGTAGATAAAGATTGTTCAGTTCATATTGATTAACTTTAGGATTAAGCCTAGTAAAAACTATACCGTTCTAATGTGAAGTTGTCCAAAAAATAGGTTTTTAGACAAATTTTAAAGAGTTGAATCCCCTTTTTTGACCCAAAATTATAATACTTTTTAAGTCAAGGTTGTTAGGAATAATCTTTACTTTTTTTTCCACTTGAACAATCAAAGGATGAATTTATCCAACAAAAGTCATAAAACATCCATAATAAATATTAAATTCAATTGAATACATATCGAAAATAACAAAGCTTTTTGTTAATGGAATCTTACCCTAACAGTTAAAATAGAGGTTTTGGATACACTAATTAGATATGAAGTTCAATGTCCTCATTCTCTTTGTACCGTATCGTTCGTGTGACTTTTTCAAATTCATGTTAATTGTCACATTTGCATAAGATTAGAGGGTCATTAACGTCCAATTTTAGGGGATTGTTGTGCATATTTGTGTTCTTTATGCCCCATTTTCTATTTTACACTTGGTTTTTGCATTTTTTTTTGGTGAATTTGTACTTGTTGCGGTTATGCGAGCCTGAGATTTACGAGTGCAATGATGATTTTGAGGTCCTACTAGTCAAAGATGAAAATGAAAGAGGCCAAAAGGCAAGTTTGGTGGTCAAACCATGGCTAGAAACACTGTTCTTAGAAATCTAGGAAAGAACCATGAAGAATGGAGGAAAATGGTTGGGCCAAAGCCCACCACAGCCGTGTTGACGGCTACGAGCCCATGATAGGCCAATTTTTGCATGACTTTTTTTTTTTTTTTTTCCCTTGCTAGTTTTTCCTACATACATATGTTTCGAGGGAAGCCATTAGGGTTAGAGATGATAGTGGGTCCCAAACATGACTCTGACCCATCAGACTTGACCCAATTTAGAGGGTCTGATGAAACCCAATAGTCTTAAGCTGGTCTGGGTCCAAAGGACGTGGTTTGGTTTTGGGTACCCAACCCGAGGCCACATGTAAAGCCCATAAATTTTTTTTTAAAAAAATGTGGCAAAGATAATTGGCTAAAATAACTCTAAACTAGTAAACCCTAAAACTTCTTTGCTTTTTGGTAGTCGTAGAAGAAGAATTATTCCGTTATGCTTGTTCAAAATTTGATAGACTTTCTCTTCGTAGTTTGTACATAGGTAAGAATATTTAGTTATGATGTGTATCACTAGAATATTTTTTTAATTAAATATCACGTCTTCTAAATTCAATTATTTGTCTTTAGAATGTGGTAATTCATGGACCCGACCCAAGCCCGACCTATCGCCATCCCTAATTAGGGTCCACCCACCATGATAATCATCATATACAGCAGATTAGGTTAGAATAGGGGAAAAGAACAAGTTGAGTGGAGATTTCGCAAGGATCCCATGTCGGATTTACAACGATGGTTCAAGTATGATCTTGGCCGGAGCAATTCTCGTCCCTTCTCTTTTCTTTCGCTTTTCTAGAGTTGTTTGTAACTCATGTGAACTGCTAGCTTTGAATCTTGATCATAGTTGAACTTGGGATTAAATGTGTTCTTGAATCGATTTTTTGGAATACTTTTTAATTGTTGGGTTTATTTCATCAAGTCTATTTGAAGGTTAAATTATTTGTAAAAAATTTGATTGCCCTCATGCTTATATTAGATATTGGGTAAAAGGTGAAATCCGATGTCAGAACTACAAAATTTGACTTAGTTATCTGATTTCTTGAGAAAGATTCACCATTCAAGAGACCTGAAATAATAATAATAATCTCCCTAATGAACTTAAACTAGTTAAGAATCCTTGAGAATTGAGAATTGATTGGATTTGAGCATTTCACTACGCCTTGAAAATAGGGTGTGATACCTCAAATATCGGTCTTGGAATTTCCTAATAAAAGAGGAAGCGCTTGATCTGTTTTTGAACCGATTATTTGCTTGGTACATTTAATTCCTAGATAATCAATCCTTTAGATAGGCATTAGTGTAGTTCAATTTCGAGCCTCTAGTTGGATTTACTTACCCTACGTTGAGGCAATATGGTATGGTAGTTTGACTTAGTCTCTGTAGCATTGACTCCTAAGTTGATACAATGCAACAATATGCTTGTAGGCCTATCACCCCAAAAATTAAAAAAAATGAAGAAAAAGATCTTTCGTTCAAGAAAATTAATTGCTAGCATGCTAAACATTTGTGTTTCACCCAATCAATGTTTATGGTGCAACATTTGGAAATGAGATCCACATTTGGAGTATAAGGTCCCTGTAGAAAAGATTGTCATTATCGTGTTCAAACAATTCATACCTATTGAAGACCTATAATACAGTTAACCAATAATTTCATCGAAAATGATTTCAAAGATTTAAACTCAGATCAATTGAAACGTTCTTTGGTTTTTTTTTTTTTTTAAAATCAGAAGATTACTTGAAACTCTGCAAAGGCATTTCAATCATTTTATTTGCACCGACAGTTGAGGCATCGAATGTGACACTTGATGCCACGTGACACTCCCCTTTGGATTTTTCTTTTTTGATTTTTAAGCTTATTTTGTTTTTTTTAAAACCCCAATGAGACACATAGCATGCCTCCATAGCCAAAGCCCATTGCCTACTCTCCATCGTCTTTGGCAAAGGTCCTATTGCTCCGCATTACCTAGCTATGATCGATCAATTTTTCAACGTAAGGGGTGGCCGAAAAATCTTCTGCTACCACCATTTTGAAGCCACCCTTGTTCCTCTCTCATCCATTCCTTCCACTCATGGTTTTTCTTTCCTCCACTACTATCGACACGTTGCCGCCTTTCAGTCATCCAGTATCAATTACTGAAATTCAAATAGCCCCCAAGAGGAAAGCAAGTAAATAAGGGCAACGTCAACCCCCAAACAGGGTGTTAGGATCGTAGGAGATAATAATGGATGCAAAAAAGATCACAAAATATGATAATTAAGCAAAAATTGAATCAACACCAACAAACACCAAGGTGTACGTGGAAAACCCAGATCGGGAAAAACCACAGGGGGTGACGACCTGAAAAATCCACTATATAGGTGAGAGTACAAGATTGATCTCAAAGCAATAAGAGATCAAAACAAGTGATTACAAATTCACTCTATCACTCCCTCACGAATTTAAAAAAATAGAGGAATAATATTTTTGCTTCTATAGTAGAAGAATAATGGTAATGATGCCTAAGGATGATAATGGTTGAGGATGAAAATTGTTGGATTATGATGCGTCAGGATGGTCCTTTTAAATAACAATGAAATCATCCATAACTTCCCTTGCTTAGTACTCTGCCATAAATCACAGATAACTTCTCTACCATGAAATCACAAATAGTGGCATACATTAGGAGAGAGAGCAAAATCACATTACTAAATATAGCATTTGATTATCTCCAACCCCAAAAATACACCTCATGGAATTAGACAATTTAAATAAGCACATGTAGTATTTTTGGCCACCCAATAATCTCCACCTTGGACCAAAATTCTTCAATACCCGAAAACCGCCAAAGAACCTCGAAGGATAAAGCCCCGTAGGGCGGAACCTCGAAGGGCCATGATAAGCTGTGAGCACTGACTAAGTCCAAGTAGTGTTGGAACTTAGTAATATGAAGTGTTTTGGTCGGCATGTCTGCAGGATTATCCAACGTATGAATTTTCTTGACAACAATTTCGCCTTGTGCAATAATATCTCGAATAAATGGTACTTCACACTGATATGCTTGGCCTTGGAATGATAAGCATCATTCTTGGAAAGATGAATTGCACTCTGGTTATTAGAAAATACAATAGTAGTACCTTGTTCAATACCAAGCTCAATAAGAAGACCTTGTAACCATGTAACTTCTTTGACACCTTAAGTTACAGCCACATACTCGGCTTCAGTAGTAGATAAAGCTGCAATAGATTATAAGGATGCTTTTCAAGAGATGACACCCACACATAAAGTAAAGAGGTAACCAAAAATAGAACGCCTATGGTCAAGGTCGCCACTATAATCAGAGTCAACATAACCAATAACATCAAAAGTTGTAGACTCGGATCTATCAAATACCAAACCCTTATCAAGGGAATCTCTCTAAAAGATTCATTATAATGAAAAACTATCATTGCTAAAGGGAAAAAGATTAAAGAACAATAAAAAAAATGAGGATATAATATTCGGTTTGAGTGGGCGGGTTCACGTTCGGGTTGGGTTTTTCGGGTTCGGTTTATTTTGGGTTCGGGTCGAGAAAATCCTGTTCAAAATCCAAAACTTTCGGGCGGGTTCGGGGCGGGTTTTCGGGTTGGGTCAATTTTTGCCAAGTCTACTCGCTAAGCAAATTTAGAGAGTGATGCATGCTACTCATTCCCTTGCTTTCTAGGTTCTCAAAGCTAAGTACTTCCCAAATTGTAGAATTTTAGATGCTAATTTGGCTGAAAAGCCTAGTTTCACATGGAGGAGTCTTTATTAAGCTAGATGGGCTATGGATAAGGGCACGAGATGGCTTTTAGGGAGCAGGTTGTCTTTAATGTTTGGGATTCAAAATGGTTACCTCGACCAGATTTTTTCAAGTTGATCACTCCAAAAAATCCAAATGTAAGTCTTCTTCGAGTAGGCGACTTGATCAATTGGCATAAGGAGGAATGGAACATAGCTATGTTAAATGCTCTCTTCTTGTCCTCGAATGTTAAGGCTATTTTGAGTATTCCCCTTTGTCCCTATTGACCGAACGATAAATTGATATGGCACTACCTAGCTTCCGTGTAACTCACGGTTCGATCTGTGTACCAGCTTATCCTAGAGGATCAGAGTTTATCAATGGCTAGCAACAGCTCTTCGTCGATGAGCAATTTTTAGAAGGAAATCAGGCATCTCAAAATTCCACCTCGAATGTGGATATTCCCACGGCGTGCTTATTCCTTGCTCTACCCTTGAAAGAGGCCCTGGCCATAAGTTTTCCTAACATTGATGCCAAATGTGATTTATGCGGTGAATTAAGCGAATATGTCTTTCATACTCTGTTCGAATGTGTGCAGGCTAAAGAAATATGGATGGCCTCTCCCTTCTTTGACTTTAACCAGTTGAAGCGATTCTGCTCAGTTGTGGAGGCTTTTGATGCCTTCAAATTAGCTCACCTACAGCACGTTGAAGCATTTGTGGCTGTTATGTGGACCATTTGGAACTCAAGGAATGAGCATATTTATTCCAAAATTATAGTTCCCCCCGAGATGACACATAGGAAAGCCCTAAAATTTGAGCACAAGTACAAAGAGGCAGTTGAACATTTCCTTATATCCTGGGATAACCCGTCATCATCTGTTTGGACACCTCCCACTATGGGCCTAGTGAAATTCAATTTCGATGGAACAAATCTAAGAGATTGGGGGTGAGGGGTGGGGAGTAGTTGGAAGGGACAATAACGGTGACACTCTTTTCATGGCAGCTAAGCAAAGCCCTCACTTCTCAGGACTTGAGGCCAAGGAAGCAAATGCATGTCTCTTTGCTCTACATATCGCTTGGAAGTATGGTTACCGGAAGGTTCTTTTAGAGGGGGACAACTCTAAAGCGCAAACCCAAACTCCTCTTTGGGTTGCATTTTAGTTGTTATTTTGGGCTTTATTAGGCATTTTGGTTATTGTTCTTTGTCACATGTTAAGAGAATAGGGAATAGGGTTGCTCACGCCCTAGCCCATCTCCAACCATATTCTTCTTCTCGTCAAGAATGGGTGGGGGATGGATCAGATCATGTTGTCAATCTGACTCTTAAAAACTTATGTATTGTCCACAATTCTTAGCAATGCGATCCCCATTTTTCTCTTAAAAAAATTAAATCAATTTCATAAATATTACTGATATATTGCATGTAATTTACTTCTATGAAATAATTTATTTCGCAAATCATGCATTAAAAAGGCCAATAATTATGCATAAATGTCTGAAAATTATATTTATATAACTTTTTAATAATTCAACAACTGATTACGTCTTTTCTTGTAGTTTTTACAACTCTTTATAGATACCGACGCAATTTTACAACTTTTTTATAGTTCTTACAACTCGTTACAACTTCTTACAACTCATTACACTGTCTTACAGCTTATAATTACATCTTATCGCAAAAAGAGCATGCCCATACATAGATTAGTTGAAATAAACAAATGTGAAAACTAGTTTCTTTTATGTTCATAAGAATGCTAAATTTCACCCACCAATCAATAATTTTTGATTCCACCCCAGATCATTTAGTAAGTGTTAGGCAATAATTTATCGTATTTTACGTGCCTTTGTTACCTAATTTTAGCTCGTATAATAATATAATCCTTAGGATTTTTACTTGTTTTATTTCCTTTCGTAGGTAATAAACTTCAATCGAGCAAACATTGTGAAAAGGAGCGACGACGGACAAGAAAAGCAAAAGACTCCAAGAAAGGACAATGGGGTGGTCGTGCCACTATGCCGGAAAATTGGCACGGTGTGGCCGTGCCACCCCAGCTCAGGGTGGCCGTGCCACTTGGCATGGCCGTACCACCCCTCCCGTTCGCTTGCTCTCTTGATTTCCTATTTAAAGCCCCTTCGGGCGTTTTTGTTCGGATCTCCCCGGGCTCTCCTTCCGTGACTTTTTAGGAGTTCTTATTTTAGGTTTAGCCAATAAAAACCTCATTTGGGGGAATTAGATTAGAAAGATTAGAATTTATTTCGGTTATTTGGATGCAAACTTGCGAATTCCCAAAGTTTATTCAATCAACATAAGTTTCCTCTTTTCTTTCTCTCTCTATTTTTGTATGTTTTGTTCTTGCTTTGATTATATTTGATTTTTAGTTTTTGTTGTTAATTCATGCTTATTAGTTCGTTAGATTTTGTTATCGCTTTAATTTCCTTGCTAGTTCATGTTTGTGTTCATGTTTGTGTGTCTAGTTATAATTAGGTTTAATTGTGTTTGCAATGCTTAGTAGTTAGTTTGTGTTGATTTGGATGGTGATCAGTCTCTTGATGGCTAATTGATCTCTTGATGGCTAATTGATCTTGTTTAGGCATTTACCCACCTTGTTTATACTTGAATTTAGAGTTTTCTTTCATGCCCACTAAGTGTTCGATGAAATACTTGAAAGAGCTTTCATCCGTGTTTTGGGGTATTTGACTTTTGCTGAGAGGTGAGGTTGATTGTCTAGTGCGGGTAGAGAGAATAGTTGGGATTCGGACATGAAAATAGTCTCGATCGCTAGTTAGGTCAAGGGTTGTCAATCTTATAGTTTAATTGAGCTAATCCCATGAAAATAGGAGGTTAGAATAATTAGACTAGCTCTACCGTTGAGAGAGGGCTTGGGTGGTCTTTAATGATACAACCGATCATCTCTGAATAGTATTATAACTTGGGAAGGTGAATGCTCAACTTGATTAGTTGGTTCGTCTTAGATTCGATCATAACCCAAACCCATTTTGTTTACTTATTTTAGTAGTTTAGTTTCTCTTTCCTTCACCCTCTATATTACCCAGATTGATGCGCTTGAGTGAGCTTTGGTATTTGAAAACCCAACTCTCTGCGAACGACACGCTGAGTACTCAACGATGCACCTTACACTTGAGGTTTATAAATATTAAAACTTTTCTCTAACAAATTTTTAGCGTCGTTGCCGGAAACTTGGCATTTTTCAATATTGGAGCTTACTTGAGTATTTGAGACTAAGCTGCTATTTGAAAAAAAAAATTATTTTTGAAAACAAAATGCCTATTTTCCACTTTCCTCAGCATGAGCATGAATTATCTTGGAGATATTATGATAGATTACACGCTTTTCTTGCTCACTGTGGTTATTGCTTGGATAAGTGAGAAATTTTGAGTATAGTCAATGAGGGTGTGAATCATGAGACCCATACTCTCTTAGAGCATTGGAATTTTTGTGTTAAAAACGTTGATGAAGCATGGGATTCGCTCGATTGGTTGGCTAGGGATACTTATGAATTTGAGAGTAGTTGTGCTAATTCTTTCTTCCCATCCCGCTGTATCCCTAATTATGCTCTTCTTGTGTATGAATTGTTCTAGCCATGACAGTAATCCTTATCCTTGTGATATTTTTGCTGATGGTTTTGCTAGACTTTCTAGCATGATTGAGACAATGAATGAGCAACAGTTTAAGCTTACTAATTTTATGCGGGAGCATGACCTATCACATGAGACTGACCCTAGGTTTCGTTCTTCTAAACCTGATTTCAACTTGTGTGATAATGGTGAGTCTTTTTCTGCTCTAGAGTCCAGACTAAAGGAAGTACTTGACCCTCCCTCGACCACTTGGCCCCCTGTTGCTCCATTATCACCTAATACCCTTAGGGCCAACACCGCATCAATCACGACATTCCCTAATTCACCTTACCCTTTAACTTAGTCGACGGGGTTTGGGGTGGGTGAGTTATTTAGTATTGATGTCAGTGTTGATGAGGATGATTCCTATTGTGGGTCAGACAATATAGCTATTGAGGAGCATGATCCTAATGAGACTCTCGTTGGGAGGCCTGGTGTGGATGTTGTGTTTGCAGTTTTACCTAGTCTTGATCATGATGACCATATGTCCGTCGATCCCCTCAACAATTTTCATGTCTCTCCTTCAAGTTCACTACCCTCACATTCCCCTGAGTGTCATGATTGGCCACTTGTTGATTCTCATGTTGTACTTGAAGGAAATAATGTTGACTATTCTAAGACTCTAGGTGCCTTTAGAGGGTATAACCCCTCCCTTGATCCTTACAATATGTACCTAGAGCATTTACCTGAAAAAATCGTATTGATTAATGCCTTTGACTACTCTATTGATTTTTTGAAGGCATTTTATAAGTTTAGGAGAGCACTCACTATCATTTTTAGATTCATGTTTTTGTGCTCTTACTTATATCCATTTGAGTTGCATGGTATTCGATAAGCTCCTACGAGTTTTGATTGCATCCAAGTTTCAGACTTGTGTCTAGAGAGATTATGAGGAGTGGCTGATGCTCCTCCAGCCTCCTAGAGCACTATCTTAGCGAGGCATAATTTAGGTACATACAGCACCTAATCTGGTATGATCGTTCTAACCCTTTTCTGTCTCCTATTTTCTTTTCTTTCTGTTTAGTTGTAGATATTAGGTTGTGTTTAGTTGTGGATATTAGGATTGTGTTTTTGTTGATGAACAACTCTGAGGTGAAATTTGGAATGTTGTTGAGCCAACTGAGGGCTATGATCACATTTTTGCTTTGTTTTCTTTTTTGCGTGTTTTGTCTTGTGTGTCTTATGTGTGTGATTTTGTTTTCTTTGTTTGTGTGTGTTTTTGTGGTGGTAGTGACTCCATGGCACCCATTGAAGATATTGTGATATTTAGGTGTGGGGGTGGGCAGTCATATACCCTTTTGTACATATTTTTGTAAAATTTTTTCACTTTTGTATAGTTTTTCTTTTTGGCTTTGGGGAAGTTTCGTACTATTCTGATTAGCTTAAATCTCCTGTACTTTGACTATTAACTTGTATGAGAACATGATGTGTATGATAAATCTTCATCTTCAGTGTGTCATTTTAGACCCTAATTCGAACCCCAATTGTTCATTTATCGATGGATAATCCAATCCTTATCTATACCATCATCATTAGCTTAGAGTCTTAGTCTTCTATGATTGACTTTCCCGCTTGTCTTGTACACGGTTACTTTAGTCTTTGTTTGCTTTTCAAAAAAAAAAAATGAAAAACAACAGAGAAAAAGAAAAAAATAAAATTTGGAATGACAAGTATCCCTTTAAGGCATGCGCTATTGGGCGTTACATTTTAAGGCAACACTGCTACTGGGCATTGTCCTTTGAGGCAATACTGCTATTAGGAATGCTTGTTTTCTGTATTAATAAGCCAATAATGTAGTTTGTGTTAGTTAAGTGGGATTGAGTTTGATTCTGATAAGCTTAAGTCATAGGATGATGATACACTAACACATTAAATACTAGGATGGATTTCAAATTTTGATGTACAGTGGGTGAAAAGTTGGTGCTTTGATATCATCGATAGAGATGGAGGGTCTTGATGTGTATATTCTGTTTATATGTAGACTAATATCTTTGTTGCATGTGTGCTTTGATTAGTTAGAATATGTATAAAGTTTTCCCTTGTATATATTTGCGCTTTGTTTGTACATCCAAATTGTTTTTCAAGTTTCTGTTTCCCTTTTCCCTTTTATTTTTCTTTTTCAAGATTTTATGGGTATATCTTCTGCAAACTCTCACGAGACCTCACTCATCTACTTGGGGGAACCAAGGGGTTTAAAGGACTTGTTGCATACAGTAAATGCAACCGTGATTCCTACGAAAGTGATTTAGATTATTAGGTTAGTTTTTCCTTTGTTTTGCTCGAGGTTGAGCAAAAGATAGGTATGGAGGTATTTGTTAGGTGATAATTTGTCGTATTTTACACACCTTTGTTACCTAATTTTAGCTCGTATGATAATGTAATCTTTAGGATTTTTATTTGTTTTATTTGCTTTTGTAGGTAATAAACGTCAATCGAGCAAATGTCGCGAAAAGGAGCGAAGACGGACAAGAAAAGTAAAAGACGGCAAGAAAGGATGACAGGGTGGCTATGCCACTGTGGTAGAAAATTGGTATGGTGTGGCCGTGCCACCCCAGCTTAGGGTGGCTGTGCCACCCCTCCCGTTCGTTCGCTCGCTCGATTTCCTATTTAAAGCCCCTTTCGGGCGTTTTTGTTCGGATCTCCCCAGGCTCTCCTTCCATGACGTTTTGAGAGTTCTTAATTTAGGTTTAGCCAATAAAAACCCCATTTGGGGGAACTAGATTAGAAAGATTAGAATTTGTTTTGGTTGTTTGGATGCAAACTTGCGGATTTCCAAAGTTCATTCAATTAAGATAAGTTTCCTCTTCTCTTTCTCTCTCTATTTTTGTATGTTTTGTTCTTGCTTTGTTTATGTTTGATTTTTAGTTTTTGTTGTTAATTCATGCTTATTAGTTCATTAGATTTTGTTATCGCTTTAATTTCCTTCCTAGTTCATGTTTGTGTGTCCAGGTGTAATTAGGTTTAATTGTGTTTGCGCTGCTTAGTTGTTAGTTTGTATCGATTTAGATGGTGATTAGCCTCTTGATGACTAATTGATCTTGTTTAGGCCGTTACCCACCTTGTTTATGCTTGAATTTAGAGTTTTCTTTCATGTCCACCAAGTGCTCGATGAACTGTTTGAAAGAGTTTTCATCCGTGTTTTGGGGCATTCGACTTATGCTGAGAGGTCAGGTTGATTGTTTAGTGTGGTTAGAGAGAATAACTGGGATTCAGACATGAAAATAGTCTCGGTCACTAGTTAGGTCAAGAGCTGTCAATCTTGTAGTTTAATTAAGCTAATCCCATGAAAATAAGAGGTTAGAACAATCAGACTAGCTCATGACCCTTGAGAGATGACTTGGGTGATCTTTAATGATGCAACTGATCATCTCTGAATACTAGCATAACTTGGGAAAGTGAAGGCTCAACTTGATTAGTTAGTTCATCTTAGATTCAATCACAACTCAAGTCCTTTTTGTTTACTTGTTTTAGTAGTTTAGTTCCTCTTTCCTTCATCCTCTATATTGCTTAGATTGATACGCTTGAGTGAGCTTTGGTATTTGGAAGCCTGACTCCCTATAGACGACACATACTCAACGATGCACCTTACATTTGGGGTCTATAATTATTAAAACCTTTCCCTAACAGTAAACATTAAACGTTTCCAAATGCTAATTGTTAACTAACTATTCTCATATGCTGCTAATCTTTCTCAAATGCTGTCGACCACTCCCAACTGCTACCAACCATTATTTCTAGAAGTTTCAAACTCTCCTAACCGATCCCAACACTACAATAACAACTATTTGAATGTTGTAAATGTTGAATGCTCAGTGTAAATGTTGGAATGACATAAATGGTTAAAGGAATTTAGGTGGAAGGGCAACAGACAAGCAATCGTACCACTCGATCAAGAAAAGAAGCTGCGGGTTTCTACTCTTACTGTACATGTGACGGAATTTTAACACGTCCAATTGGCAATTGCAGAGGTGTGACTTTTGCTTTTACAAATATTTTGCTGTTTTTGTCCAACAAAAGGCAATATTAGTAGTACTAAATCTAGCAAAAATTAACCTGACTTAAAAATATGATCCAAACCCATTAGAAAAGTTTGAGTTTTGAACGTAATTTTCTCGATCCGAATCCGAAATAAATAGAACGCAATAAACCTGTAAATTTTTGGGTCAAATTCTATAGAAAGACGAACCCGCGCGCTCAACTTGAATATTATATCTTTATTTGTTATTTTTTTTAATCTTCCGCCCTTAACCGTAATAGTTTTTCATTATAACGAATTATTTAGAGAGACTTTTTACAATTATTATATCCTTTCGCAAATTAGACGATAGTATCTGTTCTTTTCCAAATTCATTCCCATAAAATAACGTCATATACAACTTATAAATAGAATAATTATAGAAAATGGGTATGAAGTAACTTCTAGTCTTAAGAAAATCAATTTAGAATAAGACAAGTATTAAAAATATACAAGTCTTACCATTATATTTTTAGTAAAATGAATATGTCTCATCGCATTTTAAATAATGTAAAAATTTTGATGTTATAGTTAGTAGAATTTTTTTTGGTGATATGTCATATTTAATAGATAATTGTAATGTCTTCTGCGTTTATAATAGTTTTTCGTTTGGGTTCCTTCTGTGGTCTCGAACTTGATGTCAGCATTAAGCAATGAGCCAACTAGTGGTCGTGATAGGAACGACCCACTAATAATGTATACTTGGTTAGGTAATGGTAGGTTAATTAACAAAAAATCGGTTATTAAATGAGTTATTAACAAGTCAAACCGCTCCGATCTGTTAACTTGCTTTAGATAGGCAGCCTATGAAAGATCCGACTCATGATTAATATTTTAATACGCGGATCAGTCCATCCCAACGTAACTAATTGACCATCTCTAATGATGTTCATATATTATATTGAGTTTGAATATTTTTTATATTCGTTTAAGAAATTACAATTACAGCACTTGTTTATCAGATACAAATAATTTTAAGTAATAAATATGTCAATATTTTGATTTTGACCAAAAAAATATTTATTAAAAAGGCGATCTAAACCCGTTAAATTAATT
This sequence comes from Carnegiea gigantea, assembly GCA_029747015.1. Taxonomy (NCBI): domain Eukaryota; kingdom Viridiplantae; phylum Streptophyta; class Magnoliopsida; order Caryophyllales; family Cactaceae; genus Carnegiea; species Carnegiea gigantea. Next base: position 356,626 of record JAKOGI010000263.1, on the reverse strand, counting down.
CGAAACCCTTAAAATTGAAATATGCATGTCCATATTTTACTCGAATCTAAAATACGCTTGATTTGTATTTTATACAAACTTGAATACATCAAATAGGGCTGGCAAAAATTCGGGTTTGGACAAATTGGACATTTAGAAAAAAGTTTCATACCCGAACTCTATCCGGATTATAAATTGGACACTCTGGCAGACCCGGAACCGGATCCGAATGTCCGATGTCCGGACCCAGTTCTCTGAATATCCAAATTTATGATATGATTTTAGGACATTTCGACCGAAATTTTGTATGACCAAACCCGAATCCAATTTTTTAATGTCCGAACTCGATTGTCCGAATTTGTTTTTATAAAATTTTCTAAAGAATTTGGACTAAAATTACACATAAATTTAGTTGTCCGATGTCCGAACTTGATTGTCCGATTGTCCGATTGTCCGAATTTGTCCAAACCCGAAATGGTTCAAAAATCCGGACAACCCGAATCCAAATGTCGAAACCTGAACCCGACTAGGATTTAAATTCGGACATGACCGGTTGTCCAAATTTTAAATTCGAACATAAATTTGATGACCATACCTGATTTTTTTTCCGGTCAGACAAATTCGGGTAATCGGATCGGACAGATTTTTTCCAGCCTTAACATCAAATTTGTATTTAAGTCGTCCGTTTGACTAGTCTAAGGGCATGTTCTTTTCATTGGTAAATTGGGGTTGGTAAAAGAGGGAAGTTGGTTGAGATAGGTTGAAGTTGGTTGAGCTGGGTTGAAGTTGGTATTTTTTGCTGAAGTATATTAAAGGAGGTTGAAGTGAGTTGAAGTTGGTATATTTATTGAAGTTGGTTAAAATAGTGAGAATAAAATTTTAAAAGATATGGGTTGAACTAGATTAAAGTGAATTAAAATTAATATTTTTTATTAAACTGGATTAAAATTAATTGAAATTAATTGAAGTGGATTAAAATAAATTAAAATTAATAAATTAAAAAAAGATTAACGAAAAAAAAAAATCCTAAATAGTACCATTCACATCGAAAGCTCCGGACCAGTTATTGTCAAAATTCTTTATTCCCGAACCCGGCAATCCCGACCAGCTCACCAAAATTTCCCACCAACGGTTTCTTAGTCTATTTATTTCTCTTTCTTTTTTCCTGTTTTTTCCCCCTCTTTTTGGTAGAGTCTGTCCCCTTTTTCGCTTGAAAAAAGGAAAAGCCATTCTCTATGTGTGCGAAAGGTCTGCATCTTCAATTAGTCAAAAGCATCTTTAAAGCCCACTCACTCTATATTCTCCCTCTTTTTCTGCCAACCTGATCATTACTCACAAGAATCACATCAACGAACTATTTTGAGTTTTTATTGTCTACATCACCTGCATTTTTTTGGCGAGGTACCGCTGACAAAGCAAAAAAGTCTCAAAACCAATTACCTACGTTGGATCAAAAAGACATTGAGTCGGGCTAACTCCTCATCCTGATAAAAATTCGACAATCAATTATATCAGTCCAAAGATCGGATCATGTTTGGATTGTTCCAATTTTGTGAACAAATCTGAACTTAATTGAATCTAAGTAATCCAATAATAATTTCACGTATAGTTTCATTTTAAGATTTTCAGAGTTGATATAAAAAACTTACATTAGAGAATCGGGACATAAAAAGAGATTTAAATATGATATAATTATAATTTCAATACTAATGTCCAAAACTTCGATCACAAGCTAAGACTTTTGATAAATTAAGTGCGTTCTCGAAGATCTATACTTTGATAGCTAGGTCCAATTTAGAATGTCTAAATTGATGATTTAGATAGGGTTTGCATATGAAATATTTGTCTGAATGTCTATTTATTGGGACTCAAATTGATTCAAATTTAAGCTAACTGATCCGACCTGAATTTCGACTTTAACTTGACTAGGTAAGGATAAGTGTAGAGACATCATGTTCAAGATTTATAATATTAAAACAGTTTTTTAGACTCTTTTGTTACTTGTAAAATTTGAATTTTACATATTAATAACTCAAAATTTACTAAAATTTACTCCAAAATATTTTTACTTTTGACTAAAAACAGAAAATTCAAAAAAAAAAAAAATTCTATTAGAAAGATATTGGATATCTTTTCGTAAGTTTTTAATAATACAAATGAATGCAATACTTTGAATTACAAACTCTAAGAACACAATATATTTTGACATATTGATAGACTTAATATTTTCTTATATCATTGTCACTCTTATAAAAAATGTTTCTTTATTTAAAAAAGTAATTGTTCGATTAGAAAATTATAAGTTTTTGCACTTTCAAAAATTCTTCCCTAGCAAATTGATAAATCATGCAGCTTATACCTTAGTTCACGTCCCTAATAATAAAAATTACAATATAGTTCTGATTGTTTTCATTAGAATAAACCCTACGTGTTAAAAACTAAGCAGCCTATTTATCAAATCAAAGATGCCAATAAGGTCTTGATTTGCTAATTAAGGCTTTACTTGGTAAAATTAACTGTTTGAGTAAGTGACAACTATTTTAAGTAGCGAATAACTGTTTGAGTAGTCAATATCTATTTTTTTAGTAGATAGAAGATAGTAGTCTAATTAGCTTTTTAAGTGAGATACGTTCACTCACGTGAGTTGTTTGATTAATTGATAAATGTAAAATGATTTAAAAGAACATTATCATTATCGTCATCACCACCATTATTAGTATTAATTATTTGAGTAATTAATAGTTATTCAGGCAGTGTATATCTGTTTGAAAATACCACTCAAAATGATATTATCCAATAGAGCCTACTTAGGAGAGCATTCAAAATTATTATTGTTAGTGACATTAGATACAAGTACTCATAGGAAACTGTCTTTAAAAAAAATCTATCAAATCATTCTTTCTTTATTTCATTCTTTTTTTCCTTTCTTTCTCCTTTTTTAAAAAGTATATGACACACAATCGTACATATAAAATCTTTTTGAGTGTGATCCCAGCTTCAGCTTACACTCAGCTTTGTTTTTTTAAAAAAAAAACGCACAAAACAATTTTTAAAAACGGGTCTAAACAATTGTAAATAATTTTGATTATCCAACTGTAAAGCACGCCCGAATTTCCTTGGACACAGAGCGCAATAAGTAACCCACTAACCACCGGGCACCACTGCCCCCACCCCATCACCACCATTGTCTCCCCTCCTTCAAACCCCTCTCTTTCTCTCTCCTCTCTTTCCACTTCCCTCTTCTACATGATTCCAAATCAAATAAATCTCAGACTTGCAGCAGTAGAAACAGGGGAAGATACCCTAAATAAAAAAAGGCTGAAGTCAGTACATAGATTGAGCAAATGCCTTCAAGACCCATATCCTCAAATGCCAAAACGAGCAAGATTCTGAGATCTAGAGTAATTCTACTGGCGATTACAATATCAGCAACAGCAATATTCTTGGTCACCATCGTCTATATAGTTTACCAACTTTGGGACACTTTATTTCATCGTTCAAGAACCAACCCATTTGACTCAAATTCATCGTCAATTCCTTTGAAGCTTCAAAAATTCAGTTATAAAGAGCTCAAATCGGCCACAAATGATTTCGACCCAGATCACTCAATCGGAAAAGGAGGCTCAGCAACCGTGTTTCGAGGCGTTTTACGCGACGGCAAGACGGTGGCGATCAAGAGATTGGATGCTGCTTCTTCCACTCAAGCGGAGAGAGAATTTCAGTGTGAGCTCGCTATACTTGGTGCTATTAGATCGCCTTATATTGTTTCACTTTTGGGTTATTGCATTGAGAAGAATAAGAGGGTGTTGGTTTATGAGTATATGCCTAATCGTAGTTTGCAGGAGTTGTTGTTCTCTGATGGGAATTTGAATTCTGGGAGTAATGCATGTTGGGAGAGGAGGTTTCAGATTATTCAGGATGTAGCAAGGGCACTCGAGTTTTTGCATAATGAGTGTGACCCTCCTGTGATTCATGGTGATATTAAGCCTAGCAATGTGTTACTTGATTGGGATTTTAGGGCCAAAATTTCAGATTTTGGGTTGTCAAGGGTGAAGGGGGAAGATGAATTTGGGGTTGAGATGTTTAGTCAAGAGATGGGTAGGAGCCAGGATTTGTGGAAGAGCCAAGACTTGTCTGGGAATTTGAATTTGGAGACCCCACCTAAGACTCCTACTAATGGGAAGGGACAAGGTAGTGGTGAGGTTGATTTTGCACTGGCTTTGCAGGCCTCTAGTTCTTCCAAAAATGGCAGAGCTATGCATAATTTAAATAGCTCGAGCTGCAAAATGAGTCCGAAAGGAAAGGAGGTTTTGGTGGAAGACGGGATTGGTGGGGAAGAGTGGAGGAAGTTTGGTGGTTGGTATGATCAAGCGCTTTCTAGTTTTGAGCATAGCAAGGAGCTTGAGTTGAATCCTTCACTTGGTGTTGATGATCCCGGGTATGCAAAACAGTGGGGGAATGATTGGTGGTGGAAACAGGATGATAGTGGTGAATTAAGCTCCAAAGATTATGTTACAGAATGGATAGGTTGCCAAATTTGCCCTTCAGTGAACCCCGAATGGGAGAATGTAAGCTCACCAATGGAACCGAACTTGGAGAATTCACCTCAATTAGATAAGTTGAAAGAAGAGAATGAACGCTCAGGAAGGGACTTTCAGCTTGGTTGTGTCAGTGAAAAGGGTTTTGAGCAGAAGGGCAACATAGGGAAACATGGTCACAAGAACAAGCCAAGGAAAATGCAAGATTGGTGGAAAGAAGAGGAGCTTGATGAGATGAGCAAGAGAGGAAGCAAGCGTAAGACCCTTCAAAAGAAGATGAAGAAAACCATCATCAAGATGCCTCATTTCGACTTGGGTAGGCGTTTTTACATCTTAAAGAGAAGAATACCAAGCCATAACCAAAGCGACAACAACCTAAGTGATCAATTCAGCTTCAACAAGGGTAGTTGGAGGAGAAAGCACACACATTCAATGGGAAGTGAGATGAGTGGAGATCTGTTCAGTAGGGAGCTGAGCAGCACAACAAGCATGAGGGGCACGTTGTGCTATGTAGCCCCAGAATATGGAGGATGTGGGTATTTGGTGGAGAAGGGTGATATTTACAGTCTAGGGGTTCTTATCCTAGTAATATTATCAGGGCGAAGGCCTTTACATGTTCTAAATTCACCCATGAAGCTTGAGAAAGCAAACTTGATAAGCTGGTGTAGGCATTTAGCTCAAGCTGGGAATGTCCTAGAACTTGTCGATGACAGGTTAGATGATACATACGACAAAGATCAGGCCATATTGTGTATCCATCTGGCCCTTGCTTGCTTGCAGAAAATTCCGGAATTGAGGCCTGAGATTGGGGACATTGTGAAGGTTTTGAAAGGGGAAATGGATTTACCGCCACTCCCTTTCGAGTTTTCTCCCTCCCCACCTTCAAAACTTTACAGTAGATCACGAAGAAAACAGAAGACTAATCCAGAATAGGGCTTCTGCTCTGGTTTCTCATCCTGTAAATGTATCATGTAAAATAGAGAGAGATTTACTTGGGAAAGTAGCTTGCTTCTGGATACACTTCTGTATCTGGAGCTGCGTAGGTATGTTCTTGTAAATCTTTTGATTGAAATTTGCAAATGTAAAGGGAAGATTGGTCTGCCATTTCTTCATTCATGTTGATTGCCACAAATATGTTACTATTTCAATAAACAACCCCTAGTATATATGTCTCATTGAGGCGGGGGAGTTACAGATGTGCACAATTGTACTTTATTAAGAGCCATGTTACAGTGGAGCCTTTTCGAAAAAATGAGCAAAATTTACTTAATAGTGTTGTTTCAATTAACACTTTTTATTATATTGATTTTCTTTCTTGTAGTCGTTGTTTTTGTCTCTTGGTAGGCTCCGCAGGAAAAGTGGACGGACAATGGACTAATTTGCCCTTGAATAAACGAAATAGTTGATGTCAGCTCTTTCTCCTCCATTACTATTCCCTTTCTCTCTCGTCCCAGACTCTTTACTAATTGTATTTTTTTCTCATTGTAAATAAAAATATTAATTTAATATTTTCTTATTTAAAGTAGATTATTTTGTTAGGATTTGTAATGTAAGTAGAAAAATTAAATGTTTAAATTATAGGGTAACATTTTTTAAAGAATTTTAGTCATTTTATTCTTTTCTCTTGTTATAAATAAACTCACTTTTTTCTTTAAAAAAACTGTTAAGTTTTGTTATATGACTTTAGATAAAAATCTCTAATTTAAGTAAAATTATCATTTGACATTATTCATCTAAAATTTTTATTTTCTAGTTTTGGTGATTTCTTATTTCAATGAAAAAATATGTGATGAAAATCCAAACACTAAATCAAGAAGGCTAAACGCTAAATCCTAAACCTCAATCGTAATATTTGTGCCCCATGTAGTAGTTAAAAGCCATCGATATATGTTAACCTCAACTGTAAATATAATTACTTAGGTTAATTTAAGTCAATTTTCAGGATAGAATAAATCCATTCATTAGCTTCCAATTTAAGTTTTGTTTCTTGAATTAAGATAGCTAGGTTTTTTTTCAAAAAAGTTAATATATAGGCTTTATCATAATTAAACTAATTAGAGAGACATACTATTTACATTTCCTTTTTCTTCTCTCTCTATTAAATTCTTT
>JAKOGI010000263.1:307500-345000 GCA_029747015.1 Carnegiea gigantea | reverse complement strand
TGCTTATGTACCTTTCTCTCTCCTCCTTAATCCCAAATCTCCATTGATTTCAAACTTTGTTGCTACCCCATTAGAAACTCAACTTAATTTCAACCAAATGCTTCAAAGTTTCAAAAAACTTGAAATTTGATTTGGTTTTCATCAATTTAGGATTAGAATTATCATATTTATTTTTGTTTAGTTTATATAATTCTTGATTGAAATTAGCTGTCAAATTAAACAGGACATTTCTAGTAATTGGTTGTGATCGATGAAATTTTTTAAGTTTCTCAGTGGATTATCGACGTTTTTGGCAATTTAAATTTGTTGGGACATTAGAGAGAGATTTTGGGAATGTGAAAGATTGTTTGGATCCCTAAACCTTGATATTTGAACCCAAATCCTAAATCATGTATTTATGATTTGGCATTTGGCTTCCGTGGATTAAGGTTTAGGGTTTTAAGATTTAGAGTTTGGGGTTTGGGGTTTACAGCTAAGGTTTAGGTTTGGATTTTTAAGAGTAAGTGTAAATCCTAGTCTTATATACTAAACCCCAAAGGACTTAATATATGATTGCACCTATTTGATATAGGACATAAGTTCATATCTGTTAACCTGAAAAATATCAGTTGAACAATCAGGGTTAGCCAAGGTAGATTTTCAGGAATGTGATGATGGATTTAGGGTGTATGTTGAACATTGGTTTATGATTTAGGACTTGACATTTAACTTTTGTAAATTAGAGTGTAGGGTCTTAAGATTCAGTGTTTAGGATTTTAAGATTTAATATTTAGGGTTTGAGTTAGTCTTAGAGTTTATGGTTCGAGGTTTTAAAGGTTAGTGTAAACCATAATCTTAGACAATAAACCCTAAACCCTACTACTTAAGACTCCTTCATATTTTTAATATATATAAGTTTATATATGTTAGCCTGAAAATATGACTAGAACAACCAGGGTTAACTAAGGTAGATTTTCAGGGATATGGTGATAGATTTAGGATGTATGTTGAACATTTAACGCTTATGATTTAGGATTGGACATTTAGCTTTTGTGAATTCGGGTTTCAGGTCTTAAGATTTAGTGTGTGGGGTTTGGGTTAGAGTTAGAGTTTAGGTTCAAGGTTTTGAGGGTTAGTGTAAACCCTAATCTTGGACGCTAAACCTAAGCCCTACTGCTTAACATAAGAATATTTTATATTTTAATATATATAAGTTCATATCTATTAACCTGAAAATATCAGTAAAATAATCAGGGTTAACTAGGATAGATTTTCAGGGAAATAATAACAGATTTAGGTTGTATTGTGAACATTTAAGGTTTACAATTTACAGTTTAGAAGTTAGCTTTTATGGATTATGGTTTAGGGTCTTAAGGATTTATGTCAAGGCTGAACTGTAATCCCTAACCCGAGCCACTAAATCCTAAACCCTGCTACCCTTATATAAGGCTACTTCACATTTTGAATATATATAAATTTGTATATGTTAATCTGAAAATCTTAGTGGGGCAATCTGGGTTAATTGAGGTAAAGTTTCAAGGATATGATGATAGATTCAAGGCATATATACCATATATGTTGGCGCAACTAGCTTTTGCCATCACCATCACCACTGAGACTTAGCAGAACCCACCCAAGCTGCCACTAACTTTGCCCTACTACTACCACCAACTTCACTAACAACCACCACCGGCACCACTATGCTCATTCTATCTCTCCTCTTCCTCCATTGTTAAACTAGAATTATTGTTAAAATTATGGTGACGAGCAACTTTGCCACCAAAACACGACCACGTATAGCTGCACATGTAGCCAAAAACAACCTTCAACCTACTACATGCATCTCCCTCTGCAACTTCATAAGGTCAAATTAGCAAAATCACAACCCCTTTATCTCATACAGATCCACAAAAGATGTCGACTCCACCATCTTAGACCTATCATTTTGTCGCTCTAGGTTGGTCAACAGCCCATGTTCAGGGCTTTGTCCCGCCAAATCCAACCACTTCCTTACCCAATTGCTTTTGTGTCTTAGTCCCTTGAGTCTTAGTCCCTTGTCATGCAAACTGCACCCTCATATATTTAGTTTGCTTAGACATTCCTCAAGTTGACTTGGACATGGTCCCAAAGTTGCCAACTTGACCAACTTGAGTTTAGTTTCTAGATAACTTATAATTTCACTAAAATATATATTTTGCCCTTTAGGTAATCTATAATTATTATAAGTAATTAATAATTATCATTTCTACAATTTCTAGCATGTAAGCACAAGTACTAAGTAAATTTTCGCCCGTTGGATCATTTATAATAAGGTACATGAAATTAGAATCACAACCATTTTTTTGGTTGTTTCTCTTTAGCATATTCATATATGTTTTGTTAACCCAGTCAGGAAATTTATTGATGAATTCCCTTTTATATTTATATTTACAACTTGATTTTACGAAATTATTTACATTTAATTTAGCATATGCTTTTCCCTCGATAAAATATCGTTTTAATCGAATTTATAAATCAGGCATTTTTTTTCCTTTTGATAAAAAACACTTACTAAAATTTATAATTATCTTAATTTTACGTTAAAATATTTAATTATATACTAAAATGTTTATTAAGCAATAAGATTTCAACCTCTACTTATTTTAATCCAAAGAAAAAAATCATCCCTCCTTTTTTTTTGATACAAAGTAGTTATCCTATCATAATTATACAGTAAACATCCGCCTGCTTTTTCTAATTATTAAAAAAAAGAATTTTACTCCTATATACTTTGCAATGGAACCTCCTCTTCAACCCATCGCCCCTTCCTCCCTCTTCCAAGACGCTGTCAACCTTAAACTCTAAACTCTCGCCTTCTTTCCTAGTGTCCATCATTGCCTCTTTTTTTGCCTCTGCCACCAACTTTGGCCCTGCTTCCGAATCCAGTCACCAGGCCACTCTAGCAGATGCTAGCTCAGCTCCAACTTCATTCATCCCCATCAATGGCGCAGAAAAGTGGAATTCAAAAATAGGAAAAATCTATACCAAAAATAGCCATAGCAAAGAAGAAGCATGCCTCAAAATCAAACCAAATTTGAGAAATTTCAAAGCAATTGCCACAAATTGAACTAACAATCTACACAGTTGAAATCAATTAGATGAAATTAAAAGCTAATCGAAATGGTTCTACAAGAACAAAAATCAAACATGAGATATTAACTCAAAAAATCTAATCTAAACTCTTAAATTAAACCACGCCCTCAATTCAAAAATTAGATGTCTCGTTTTGAATTCTTGAAAAGAGAAAGGGGGAAGATAAGGAGGATGAGAATTTCAAGGAGAAGAAATAGAAATAGATGATATACAGGTATGGAATATGAAATGTGTAAGGAACACATTTGCCAAGCGGGAGCCATCAGGAGGCATCAGGGGACGAAAAAGCATTAATAAGTAAGCAATCATGCGAAAAGTGTTATTTGAAACAACACTATTAACTAAATTTCTCAAAATATGATGCTAATCAATGCAGCAGAATCTAGTATGGATTATGCAACGGTAATCTAGTATGGCTTGTGTGAAAGTAGTCTTTGCTATTCTGTACAGAAGACTGTTCTTGACAGTGCACAGTAAATTCTCAGAGATGCCCATTTCGTTAATTATGGAATGCGTTTTGAAGCCTATAGAGCTTTCAATAGTTAATGTACCTAGGGTGTCAATATGAACAATCAAACGATTTTTTCTTTCGTGTTGTCAAATATCCTCTAGTAGACTAGTATAGCTTAAGAAGTCACTTTATGGCAATTTGTTTCCGTTTAACTTGACGTTAAAATGGACTATGGCAAAATGCTTTAATAATTTGTGTTTTACTTTTTTTTAATAGAGTAATAAGCATCTAAAGAGTTTGTAAATCTAGAATCCATAGAAACAACCTTTTTGTAATTTTAAGTTAATGCTGCTAACATTAGGGATAGACATGGGGCGGGTACGGAGCGGGTAGAATTATACCTGGACCCATATCTATTTTTAAAAGTCTCCCATACCCAGATCCATACTCATCAGGTTTTCAAATTTATCCCCATACCCATGTCCATCAGGTACGTCGGGTATTTTGGATTTTATTCAGGTATATACGAATATTAAAATATAATATCCATCGGGTGCGATAATTTCTTTTATCTAAAAAAATTTATAAAATTAAATTCAACTAGGCAGATTGTTCTAAATAAATACAATATCCATTGGATTAAGTGCAAGAGCTCATACTTAACTCATAAACAAAAGCTGCATTCTGGAAATGACTGAAACAAGAGAGTGAAGGACACAGCAAATGAGCTACGATTTTAGATTTGTGAATCGTAAGGTACGTGACTTGATGTATCGGCATAATAAATGAGCGACACAAATGGATGGATTGCATCGTTGGGGCTGGGTTTGGGTATTGGGGCTTTTTAAAAATTAGTTACCAACTTTTAAAGCTCAAAACTCTACTCAACAATTGATTTTACCCTAAAAAATTTAGACGGGGCGGGTATGGCTATGGGACGGGTGATGCCTATACCCGAACCCATACCCATACTCATACCCGTTTTCAGGGTACCCGCCCCATACTCATTTTTTTCAATTTTTTGTACCACCCATACCCATTATAAATGGGGTGGATTTGGGGCGAACTTTTCAGGTTCAGGTACAACTCAAATCCCTAGCTAAGATCAAACCAAAAATATCACTGCCATGTACCCCACTTTGTGTGGAAATTATAACTAGGAGACCATATTATTAGAATATATTTAAAATGGGCAATATTCTGTGGGAACTATTTTAAAGGGACTGTTCACTATTTATATTTTCTTTTTAGCCCTTAAACTTTTCCTATTTGCATTTTATCAAAATCCTTAAAAACTTACTTTGAAAAATCAAAAATTTGTGCGTGCGAAAATTTTCTTACAAGTACTACTCGAAACCCTCTTTCAACTGATATTAGAGCCACGTGACCAAAATTAATTAAGATAGCTAGGTTAATGCTTAGATAAGGATTAATTAACTGTGATTAATGCTAGAATCATCATCTGCTTGCCCTGGGCCAAATTATTCACATATTGTTCACTCACTGGAAGACCTTTCTCCAATAGCACCCCAATTAAACTATATCATCGATATAGTTTTAGAATTAACAGTAGAATTAGTTAAAATTAAGACTGAAGTCAAGGAGCTTAAGAACCAAATATCGATGATTCACCTTTCTCTAGTTAACGAAATAAGACATAATGGAAAAGCTACTTCCAGTATTAATACTTCATTTCAGCATAAATATTATTTCCAAAACCCAAAAAACAAGAATCGATTTCCTTTACACGATATAAAAATTTAAAAAGAAGTAGGAGAAAAATCAGGTGAAAAATCGGCTGAAAAAACAGAAAAAGCCGAAGAAGATGGAGTATAACCAGTATACTCTTGAAGAACTATAGCATATGTTCGAAAAGAATGAAACCTAGAAGAATTAAACAAAATTTTGGGCGTAATTAGTAATAAACATGATGTATTCTATATGATAATGAAGAGACTAATAATGTCCAATTATAAGAAGAAATATATCAACAGATGACCCTAATCAAGCTCTAAGATCTTAATGCTGTACCCTTAGAAGAAATTAAAGAAAATTAGATAAAAAGTACGATAAAATGACTATTAAAGATGAGATTAATGAAATTGGAGAAGAACTCAACTTAGGCAAAATAGAGACTAATCTGGTTAACAATGTTGTTCCTAAGCCTGAGGAATTCGGTGATCCTTCTAGGAGAAATACTCACTTCATAAGACCTAGGTAAGTTCCAGTAGGGCGTACAACAAATTTTTCCTTCGGGTTTATCCCAAAAAAAACCACAACTTTTGAAGAAGTTGGCCTTACTCCAATTAGTCAGATGAGATACATCTTAAATATAGATAGAGCTCGCAATAGAGAAGAAATATTTGAACATTTAAAAAGAGGAGTGAATAGTATCTTAAACCTAAATACTACCTGGACTGCTGCAAATTTTCTAAATTACATCGAACATAGTTTTTCTGGGACTGTAACTGACTGGTATGATTCATTAAATACATTAAGAATAATGAAACACCAACTATAATGTTCAAGAATTTATATAAAGAAATCGAAATTGAGTTTATCGGAGCTGAGCTTGATTTTGAAGAAAAGGCAAGAGAATGACAATGAAAAATCAATAACATAGAATTATGGATATGAGATATCTGAAAAATTATATTGCTGAATTTATTCAGTATTATTACAAAATTAGGCATAATGAAACTAATCTTGGTATGTTCTATGACAAATTGCTATATCTGATAAATTTCATAATTAATGAAAACTACATTGTATGGATTGAATGTGCGGATGCTATTAATACCCTTGGTTCGAAAAAATCTTATTTAAAAAAATGGGTTAATGATCAATTCCAAAAGCAAAAGAAAATTAAGAAACAATTCCTAACTCATTGGGATTCACCTCACCAATGGGGAAAGGAACCTGAAAGAAGAAGAAAAAGAAAATTCTATGAGAAGAAGAGCTTTAATAAGCAAAGGGGATAAAAATATGCAAGAGAATATTATAAAAAACCAAGTCCAAAAAAACGTAGATTTTTTAGGAAAGCGGCGTATTGTCCTGCAGGAAAAACAATTGCAAATGCTGGGTATGCGGAGAAGTAGGACATTATGCTAATAAATGCAAAAACAGGAAGCGCAACAAGCTTATCGAAACATTGGGTAGCCTAGATTATGTTGAGCTTAGTGAAGATAAGGCTTTAGACCTGACCCTGAATAACAACAAAGGGATTGTTGAAATTATATTGGATAATGAATATGAAGAAAGTGATTATGAAGAAACAAGCCATATGATGAAAAGTAGCTCAATTAGTCTTGGTGATCTTTAGGGAGAAGACCTTTGTTATAGTTAATGATAATGAAGAAGTCAAAGGAGATTGGGTTCTTTCCATAATTCAGAAAGATATGATCTATAAAAAATCCATCTTTTAATTAAAAAGCAAGTATGTTTACGAGGTGATGGAAGGAGATCTAGAAATTAAAGATTGTGAGTATAATGTGGGAGAAGTTAATCTCATTAATTGAAAAAACATCTTTAAATATAACAAAGATAGAAAATATAGGTATATCTATGTTAGAAGTGTCCAAGTCCAAATCATTCCATTACAGTATTACAGTAAGGATATTGATCTTTATGCTTTGCTCTGTGATATTAGGCATGCTAAATTTAATAATTAAATCATTACAAGGATTAAGACTATTGAATCAATCTTATATAAGGTTTTGATGATTAGAATCCAAATGTGCTAATTATGCTTGGTTTGAGTTGAGCGCTAGAATCATGTGATAAGACAGATTGTAAATATCTTGGAGATCAGTTCGTTGAAAGCGATAGAAGTTGCAAATACCCTGAAGAACAGGTTGAAAAAGCTGAAATCATCAAAGTGGATATATGTGCACATCATCAGCAGAGTATAAGAGTCTTTAGAGTCTTAGGGCTAATTACTGGTTATATTTGTCTAGATTCTTGTTAATATGCCAAAGAAGAACTTAACTTAACACTCACCTTGAAGGAATTATTTAAGCTGACTCAGAACACTGCTCAAAACAATTGAACAAACAGGTCTGCAGTGCTCTAAGAGCAGTGAGTGCAAAAATCGATTTTCAAAAATTTTCAAGAGTTTTCCTACTGCCAAAATTCCTAATATATTTAGGATCGATTTTCTGATAATATTGTGTTTTAGAAAGAGTACTTACCTAAATAATGTTGGTTTCCTAAAAGATTTTTCAAACGATTTTATCTTATCCTTAAAAGATATGATTTCCTGAAAAGATAATTTCTTGAAGGATTTAATTCCTTTAAGATACTGAGTATTTTCAGAGTTATTATAGAAATCAAATCCTTGCTTTTTCGTGGGTATATAAGCACTCGCTTCTCATCTCTTTAATATACGGTTTTTCAAGGCAAATATTGAGTTTTTGTAAGCGTATTCTCTGAGTGAAAAACCTTTAAGGAGTGTGCTAAATTGAGTCATTTTTTCGGGCATAATAGGGTCTGTAAGTGTGCCTTACATTTAGCTTGGTTAGAAGCATAAAAGTAAGATGTTTTTCTATTCTTTTTTGTCATCAGTTAAGTCTAGAGTGTGTCCAAGTTCTAGGAGACTTTGGACATGTTGTGTGACTCATTCTCAGGTGGAGAATAGTTACGTGTGTGTAACTAGAGTCTCGGGGGAGACTAAGTTACGTGTGTGACGTTGTCATGTGTGTTACTTAGTTTAACGAACCTGGCCTGTGTTAGTGAAAGTGTTTGTTGAAATCCTATTAAGGTAAGTCGTAGTTTTTACACCTCCATTGGGCCAGAGATGGTTTTCCACGTAAAATCTTGTGTCTCCTTTATTTCCGCATTCAAAGTTTTGTTTCTGCCTTACTGCAAACACCTCTCCCAACAGGTCTAATGAGTGTTCTGAAACAAAACGAAAAAAAATTAAAAGACACAATTCACCCCCCTCTTGTGTCCTTGTGTGCCTTAAAACTTAACAAAGACTAATTTATGTAATGGATCTGGAGGATTTAATTATCGGCCTAGATATTATGTGGGTCTAAAAGATGAGTATGCTAAAAACGTTCCATCCCTTAAGATAAAAACTATTGGAATGGACATGAAAAAGGAGGATATCCGTTAAGGATATTCGGGAAATTATCTACAAACTGGATAATGCTATAGACCTAAAGACTAAGGTGACAATGATA
Organism: Carnegiea gigantea; assembly: GCA_029747015.1. Taxonomy (NCBI): domain Eukaryota; kingdom Viridiplantae; phylum Streptophyta; class Magnoliopsida; order Caryophyllales; family Cactaceae; genus Carnegiea; species Carnegiea gigantea. The sequence goes on along the minus strand of JAKOGI010000263.1, from coordinate 336,255 downwards.
GAAGCAGAAAAGTTTGAAAGTCCTACCCCTATGTAAAAAATCGAAAGGATTAAATCTAATCCTTAAGAGATAAAGATTGACAGGTCGTAAATATCTAGCTTTGCCAACCCTAAAAAAATCAACAAGAAAAATGTGATAAAAATTGATGAAAATGATAAAATAACCACTAAACCCCAATTATTAAGAAGCATTAGTCCAAGATCAGAATAAGGAGAAGGATCTTCATCAGATAAAGAAGAACTTAAAGAAGATGATACAATTAGTATGACTAGTGAAATGAATAGAATGAGTTTTGAAACTGCAAGACACAGTGTAAATCAAAGTCTGAGTCTAGATAGAAAAGTCATTGGATACAAAATGAGAACTGTTAGTGAGCCAATTTATGAGGATGAATTAGTCAAAAAATGACTATGGAGATATGTTATGAAGTCACCAACACAAATCCTAATAGCATCTATATCCCAATAAAAGCATGCTTAGAGGGATATAATAAATATGAGTTGTGTGCATACATAGATAGTGGTTGTTTTGTATGCTTAGGAAAATTATTTCCAGAGTTTACGTGAAAAAGAGCTAAAAACCCTTTATAAGTAAGGATAGCTGATAATAGCATTATGAGTCACAATGAAGCCATAGAAGGGTTATTTATAAAATTAGGAGAGGTTCAATGCATTATATGAGTTCTATAGGCTACTGATCAACCCTGTTATGGTATGATTATTGGAAATAATTTTCAGAGCTTATATTCTTCATGCACACAGACCGTAAATCAAATAATATTTACAATCAATGATCACTCAGTTCCTATTGAAAATTAAGCAAGGCTTACATTCATCAGAAAATTGAGCTTACACGCAGTCAGCGTGGTGAGAAGGTATTACCCGTACTGACAATCTCACTACTTGGGTTATCTATTAAAGAGCTGATTGTTGAAGAACAAGAGCAATTATGTAAAGAACTCTACTCTGTTAATCCCCTAAAAATTTTGGGATAAGGATAAGACATTTACAAAAATTACTTTGTTAAATCTCAATACTATTATTTGAGTCAAACAAATGGAGTATACACACCAGGATATCCAGGAATTTAATAAACAAATCAAAGAACTTTTGAATAAAGGATTAATCAGGAATAGCAAGAGTCCTCACACCAGTTCTACTTTTATAGTAAGAAATCAAGCAGAAGAAAAAAGAGAGAAAGCAAGAATGATAATCAATTATAAAAAGCTTAATGATAATACTGTCTTTGATGGTTACTATATTCCTAACAAAACTGTCCTTTTCAATAGAATTCAAAGAGCCTCTTGGTTCTCGAAAATGAATTGTGAAAGCGGTCATTGGCAGATAAAAATGCATGAAGAAAGTATTCCTTTAACAGGGACATTGTGAGTGGATAGTAATGCCATTTGGTCTTAGAAAAACACCTCAAATATTCCAAAGAAGAATGGATAATATCTTTAAAGACCTTAATCACTGTTGTTTGGTTTACATCGATGATATCCTTGTCTTTTCCAAAACCACAGAATAGCACATGTCTTAGCTATTACCCAGAGATGCATTGATCATGGTATTATACTTGGTAAAAACAAGTGTATTTATGCCGAACAAAAAATTAAGTTTTTAGACCTAGAGATAAAGGCTGGACAAATCATCCTTCAAAAGCATATTTTAGAAAAAATTAAAAATTTTCCTGAAAAGATTGAAGATAGAAAACAGTTAGAAAGGTTTCTCAGATGCCTTACATATGCCTCAAATTTCATTAAGGTTCTAGCTAAACTAAGAAAGTAATTGCAACAGAAACTCAAGAAAGAAGTAAGTTGGACATGGACCACTAGTGATACAAAAATAGTTCAAAATTTCAAAAAGATGTGTAAAAATCTTCCTGTTCTTAATTTGCCTAATGAAAGAGATGATCTAGTTCTTGCGACAGACACCAATAATAAGCACTGGAATGTAGTACTAAAAATCAAAGAAGGGGAAAAACTCTACAAATATTACAGTGGAAGTTTTAATAAGGCAGAAGCAACTATGCTATGATGGAAAAGGAAATCCTTGTAGTTATAAGAGGAATTGAAAAGTTTTTAATATTTTTGGCCCTAAAATCTTTTCTTATTCGAAGTGATTGCAAAGGAATACTTAATTTTATGAAAAAGAATTTATCAAATATGCAAGCGCAAGAGCAACCCCCGCGTTGGCAACTATGGCTTAACTAGTTTTTCTTCTCTATTGAACATATACCGGGATTGAAGAACTTTCTGGCATGTAGTTTAACTCAAGAACTCGCCAACAGTGATCATTAAAGCTGACCTCTTGTCAGAAAAGGAGGAAATCTATAATGAAATGCCATTCCTTCTAGAATGGATTTCTCATTCTAGTAAAGTCCTTATTGACAATTTGAAATTCCATACAAAAAATAGATCAAGCTTTGGTTTACTTTCTTCTGCCTACCTAATAGCCTAAAGATTTTCCTTTTTAGAGTTACAAGTTAATTACCTTAGATGTTCTTATGATATCCAAGGCAAAATAAGTCTTATGTTCAAGAAAAATGGTTCAATGAGTGGTATGCAACCTGCATTCGACTATTATCATAATTATTCCTACGATACTTGGGAGTCTTGGAGTACAACGATCTACTTTTCTGACAAGTCTGGAGTTGATGGTATTAGTTTCCTAGTAAATTTAATCTCTCTAAATGATCTCGTCATTAAAGCCTGGGAATACAGGATGATAGTTTACTTTATGGAAATTTCAGATCGAAAGTTCTCACTTTTCTCAAGACTGACTAAATTTCAACAACGCATTCAATAATGCATGTTCAGAAGGATCCATTGGATTCTAACATCTCCTGATGGTCCAATAAAAATATCATATAACAGATGCCTATATTTGGAGGTACATTGTGCACTAATCGAATATGAAAATGGAAAAGCCAAGCCAGTCCATTATCTTATTTAGATCGTTGGTTACGATGATCCCTATGATCAATGACAAGAATAGTTTCCAGAATAACGAGAAATAGTTACTGACCTTGCTTTAGCATGAGCCATTATTTTTACAACATCTATCATTAAAGTTGGGCATTAATCGAATAAGGAAAAATGTTAATGCATTGTGAAAACACTACTTTTGTCTATAACAATGAGTTCAAAGAATTCATGAAGGTGGAAGGAGCAGTTTCAAGAGATATCTTTGATTATCTCTTTGATCTTGGAGTTAAAAAATTCTTATCGAAAAAATAAAAGAAATATCTTCTGGAATTATTTGAGAAACGGGACCCAGAGCATCTTTAATTAGATAAGATTTGACAATTATTCAGATAATGATGGTCTGGAAGATATAATTAAAGATGAAGGCATGCAGAATCTCAATAATAATGACTAGTCCTATTATCATTAAAAGTTCTGAAAAGTGGTTGCTCCATCATTGTACTATTGTGACAAGTGTCAGGTCTGTAAAATAAGACAGTTTACTATAGCCATGTGAATGTACGATAGTCATGTGAAAAATCAGTGTATACTGTAGCCAATAGAGCATCATATGTACCCTTATTCCTTCTGCAAAAGGAAAGGTCGAGTGCTAAGAAGGGACACGGTCATTTGAGCATTCTTGAGTAAAAAGGAAGTCGGGATTCTCCGTTTCTCTATGAGCAAGCGTCCCTAATGATCTTAGCATAAGTCCCTCTTCAAGCTTTCCATTGTAATATTTTTACTTTCAAGCTTCCAATAAAAGATGTTTTTCCAGTAGGGAACATTATTCAATTGAACCTTATGTCTTAAATATTATAATTTATTGATTAAAGACTCACTATCCTTCAAAAATATATAAAACTTGATTAGTGACTACGGTTCAAGGTACAAAATGAAACGGATCTATCCTGTGCCTGATCTAAGAAAGGTGGGGTTGAGATTAACAATATCTGTAAACCAAAAGGTAGAGGAACACCGGAGTCCAACCCCGATTAAGTTCAGGTAATGATCAAAACTCTCTAATTACGTTTAAATTATTTTACTAAGTATGGTGGGCCATTAATCACAAAAAATATAATATTTATGATATAAGTAGTAGATTGTGATAACTAGTACCAGTAAAGTCATTATAAGAAGTCTAAACAAAAATATAAGCTTAATTTTATTAAAAAGTCCCAAAAACTTGCGTATTTACACTTAAAACGTCATTTTGGGCAAAAATGGCAATTCAGAAAGTTTAGAGACTAAGTCGCAAAGAAAAACTTTGGCGAGTAACTATTTCTTAAAATATCGACCCCTGTTAATAATTTACCCAAAATAGTAGGTACTTGGGAACACATTATAAAAACATTGACCCCTAAAAATTATTTCCATAAAATCCATGTTACCCCATAGTCATAAATTGCATCAAACCCCATCCAAAATTCCAAACATACTACTTAGGAGGGATTTAGATTTGGAGGCACACAATGGTAAAACTTGGACTTCAACAAACCTGTTTGGAAAACAGTTGTTAGCTATTAGCAATTTGTATTACCTATTTAAATTACTTGTTTGTAGAAAAACTTTTTGGTGAAATTAGTTGTTTCTAACTAAGTTGTGAGATAAAAAGCTAATTCTTCAAAAAGATAATCAAATTAACTTTTTCAAATTAGCTTTTTGGACTCAAAAAGCTCTTCCAAAAAAGTTATTCTATCAAACACCTAAATTAGCTTTTTGAGTAAGTTAAACAGCTAATTTTGGTCCAAAAAACTCTTTTTAATAAAAAAATCCTCCAAAAGCTATTTACCAAATACTCCCAAAAGCAACCTCTTTGCTCTTCAGTGCTTTGACTTCATATGTGCAGACGGTCTAAGACCTTTCCCAATCAATACTTTGTGATATTTTTGTATCTATGGATGACAACAGGTTGGCTTTAAGTTGGGTTCTTCTGGACAACAACACCATCTCCCAGTGTGGGTTCCCTTTTTACGGGGTCTGGGGAGATTCAGATATAGACAATCTTATTTCTACAAGCATTCCGACCTGTAGAGAGGCTAATTTCAAGAGACCTATAAAAAAGGATTTTGTGAAAACATTTTATGGTAAAAGGATTTTGTGAAAATATTTTATAAAAAACTAACGATAAGTAATAGGGGATGAACTAAGAAATTCTAATAAAGCAGGTGACATTAACTGTGTAAAATATAAGTACAATATAGCAGGGGAAGATAATTCTCAACAAAAAGAGGTAGGCAAGGTTCATCTGGACACAAATTTATTATTTTGTTGGGACTTGGACCTAAACCCACTTCAGATCTATCGAGTCTAAAAAGATGGCAGTTATACCCAGACCCCGCGAGTCTTGACCATTTTTCAAAATAAAGAATTTTTGCAATGAACGTTTTAATTTTTTTTCACTTCCCAACATGAATTCCCGCATTTCAATGGCAAAGAATTGAATTAGAAAATATGTGATCTAATGCAAAAACAATGCTCCTTCAAATCACGGGATTTCAATCAAATGCGTTTGAGAGAGTGAGAGATATGACTAAGGGAGTGAGGAAAGTGCAAAGAGATTGAGGACGAGGGCCAATGACTGTGAATATGAGGAAGTGGTGCAACGCAAGCCAAATAAGCTCAAAAGATTTTAGTAAGTTAAACTTATGGTTTAGTCAATTTTCACATTTAAAAAAAATTTAAAATTGTTAACGGGTTTTAAGTGGGTCTTGGGTCGTGTGTGGGTTTTAATTTTTCAGATCTAGATCCAGCCCAACACAAGGCCAGTGAGATCCAAACCTGCTTAAAACCCATCGGGTCCCAATTAATTAAACTCAGACCCTTTAAATTGGGTTAGATTTAACGAATCTCAATTGGGTTCCAAATTCACTGCTATTTCTACTTGCACCACCAACCCCTATGCATTTCTTCGATTCCTGGGATGGTACTTTGACTTTGCCATTAGGGCACATAATTTTAAAAAGGAGCAAGGAAAGAGGACGTTCAGTTTTGGGTTGTTCCCTCAAAAGAATTTCTAGGTTGCATTAAGCCTACAACATTCTAGCTTGTCCTGGACGATGCTACACCAACACAGGTATGCCAATGCCAACCATGGTTTTAACCTCGTTAGAGGCTTCCAAGACGTGCAAATTAGTGGTCCAGTTTCTCATGTGTGGGCTTAAATCAAGGTGAAAAAGTTATGCTAATTTATCAGAATTTATGTTAAAATTTGGTTATTCTTCTAGTCCTATGTATGAAATGGCAATTGAAAACCCTGGATGCACATAGCAGTAAGATACTTCCATGCACAAAAGAAATGGCATGAAGCTCCAGAGAATGATTTAATTGATGAATATTAAAACCAAGAATAATACATTGTTAAGCCCTTGAACATTTGATATGCGCCTAAAATAAATACTAAATTAGGGTTTAGAAACAACTTTTATTAATTCTGCAGTAATTACGAGGATTCAAAAATTATGATTTATGAATAAAAATAGCTCAAATTCGATGCAATAAAGAAGTAGATGAGAAGAAATAATAACCTGAGAAGCTCGACCCACTATTCCCACAATGCTCTCTAATTTTCCGCATCGTTTTGTCTGCTCAAAGGCACAATATCGCCGGAGTGCCCACTCTCCCAGTCTCCCTTCTTCTTTTGCTACTCATGTGCCTAGCATGCCTACCCGATCTGCTATTTTTTCTTTATTTTTACTCTACTTTTCCAGCCAACAGCCCACGAATGGCCCTGCCCTGCCCATTCTTTTTCGTGTGCTCTTGTAAGAAGTAGGAGTGAGTATACATTGTTAGGGTTTAGTTTCTTTTATTTTGTCTCTCTTGTTTCTCTTTTGATTTTCTGTTTTAAGCTTTTACTTTACAAATTCTGTTTCAATTCGTTAAGTCTCTGGGTTGTCATTTGCTGAGTTGGAGCTCAAGTGCACAAATTGATCCAAATTTACGTTGTTTCACCATTGTCGTTGCTGGGTCTGTTGTTCCTTATAACTAATTCTCTGGATAGCTTCCGGAGATAAGCTCGGCCAAATTGACCTTACTAACAACCTTTTTACAGGAGAAATCCCACCGGCAGTTCGGATAATGGGGACCATCCTTTGGAACATATTGAAGCTCATTCACCAATACCATAGGAGCCAGCAAACACTAGGGAGATAAAGGATGTCCATGCCTTGGTCAGAAATGCTCTAAACCAGTTCGACAACTTTCTGCCCAGTTCAGCTCGAAAATTGGTCTAGATTTATCTATCTTTTGAGGCTAGCGACTGAAGGCATTACAAACTACCTTAACCACTGTCCTCAAGTTTAAGGAGTTATCTTTCAAATAAAAGAAGTTGCAAAGCTTTTGGACATCAATTGATCAATCAACCAACAAGTTCTTTCTAGCAGTGTAGTTTTAGTGGCAATCTAGCACGGGGTAGAATGTGGGGGAATTAAGTTGATCAAATTAACCCCAAAACTTTAGTGAATGAAAGAAGACATAAAAATTTATCAAGTAACATGCCCAAAGTTTCCCTAAAGCAGCCTCTTGAGCTGCTATTATCCAGTTGAAAGTACAAAGAAATACCCTTTTACTCGATTATATACTAGCCGTATGAAAGGGGCTTGTTCTTTGTTCTTTCACTTGTGTAACTCACTGATTTTGAATTGCACTGGTGTAATATGCTGCTTTGTAAGCTTGACACCTCATTTAGATGAATTATTAGCTCTAATGCGGTGAGCAAGTTAGACTAGGCTAGCTAGTATATGCTTAAGGAGGCTGATTTGATCTTCTCACTTCCCTAGTATACCTCCTGGCCTATGGCTGACTTTGGGAGGTTGGAATGGCCATTAGGACTCCTATAAATCCAGTCCCAAGGTCATTTTGTAAGGAAACATTTGATAAATGCATATTGAGTTTGAAAACTCTCTCTCTTAAATCCTAGTGTTGTATCTTAAGCTTGACAACTCAAGTGGGTCTCTAGGTCTCTTTATCTCATTTAAGGGTTGATTTCTATAGCCTAAATAATCTAAGGAGATTGCCCAAATGTGGACAAGGGTGGATCTTCATATTACCTCTTGTATTCTCACTTGTTTACCTCAAATTTTAGCTTATATTTTGTTCGAACAGTCCACATTCTGCCCATAGTCCTCTCTTGCTCTCTAAGCTGTTTGAGTGTTAGCGAGGCTTGAATACATCAAGTGGTATTAGAACTTGGTTACCCTCTCCTGGCTGTAGCTTCCTAGTCACAAACACAACCCTAACCAAACACAAAACCAACCCATAAAGAACCCTCTCTAAGCATGTCTTCTAGCCTCACACTAGAGCAAGTGGCTGAGCAAGCTTTGAAAAAAAAGGGTGGAACTTGAGGAAAGAGTCAAATACTTGCAATCTCAACTTGGCTAACTTATGCAAGGATGAACGAGGAACTTGAGGAATTCAAGGAGTTCGAGCAAACATGATGACTCGGATGAATCAGAAGGAGAAGAAAGCAACCCGGTTGGAGAATCTAGTAAAGATGAGTATGTAAGGAGATCAAGGAGGCACCATAGACCCAAGGAGAGAAGTTACCATGACTTCAAGGCTGACATTCCTGAATCTAAAGGTCAATTAGACCTAGACCTATTCTTAAATTGGCTTTAAACCATAGAAAGAGTCTTTGAGTTCAAAGACATCCCTGATGCAAAGAGGGTAAAACTTGTTGCTTTAAAGCTTAGAAAGTGTGCTTCTATTTGGTGGTCAAAAATGGTACCTAAGAGAGTTAGGAAGGGAAAGGGAAAAATCAAGACCTCAGGGAAAATGAAAGCCAATGTTGAAGTCCAAATTACTTCCTCCCCACTGCCTTCAAGATAACTTTAACTCCGCCACCTTAAACAAGGCTCTTAGAGTGTAGAGGAGTACTCTGGAGACTTTGAACAACTTCTTTTGAAGTGTGACTTGAAAGGGGATGAATCACAAACCTTGATAACACTTGAGTGGATTAGATGAGCAAATTGCTCATGTTGTAGAACTACACCTGTATGCTTCATTAGATAAGCTAAGCACTTTAGCTCCTAAAGTGGAGCTACAAAAGTAACTTAAAGGTGAGGTAATGGTTGCAAAGCCTAACCCATGACCTTATGCCTTTCAAAAACCTCCCCACATTACTCCCAAATCCACCTCAAACACAAGACCCCCAACACCTACTGCCCTTTAAACCTTGTCCAAACCATCACCTAAACTCGTGGAGAAACAGAGGTGTTTTAGATGGCAAGGCCTTGGAGACATTGCATCCAAGTGTCCGAACAAGAGAGTGATATGTAACACTGCCATCCCCAAGGGTTAGGAATATTAATGATTTCTAAAATTTTGGAGACAAACAGACAAAGTTCTGCCTAAAAACTGACCAAGACCTAAGTTTAAAGCCTTACATTAGGTCCCTGCAATTAATAATATATAAAGGACATAACCAACCAGCTCAATGACTACACGCCGGAGACCACAACTCTATAAGCCACACGCTCAGAGTACACCAAGTATAAAGTTTAATAAAAAGAAAGAAATAAAATGTACAGCTCAACAGATCACACATTCGGACCATTGAGGTTTACATCCTAAAAATAATTAACAACAACCAAACTAAACGACCAATTATTTAGATGGTTGGCTTACTTGGCCATACAGAGCAATAATTAGTCAATGTATATTATATGAACTACAGTAACTAACTACATATATCCAAGAAGTTATAAATACATTGCATAACATCATCCAACTCATGATCTACGCATATAACTCCTTACCCAAGGCAAGAGAGTGTTTTCGACTTGACTTGCATGAGCCGACCTCTATCTCTCACATCAAGAACCTAGAAAAAAGGGAAATAGAGAGGGATGAGCTACAACACACTCAGTAAGTGATTCGTAACCCCAAGAAAACAAAACAGTTACACATAACACTCTTAAATAGCAATCGCACACGATTGATATTTAATATCACATAATATACATACAAGGTCTCCCATATCCATCAATACTTCGATAATCCCTAGGATTTGAATAGCATCTATTTCCTTCTTCCATTCCACACACAAGAATTCTCAGCTTGTCTAAGCTATGATGCTTGCAACTAATCACATACACTACACTTGTTTTATATCACGTAACTGGCAGAAATGGCTCAATAGCAAGTTACCTCAAGCTATCATCCAAGCATTGAGAATAATAGGGCCTTCAGTTCGCACATAAACACTTAACATCAAGGAGTTAAGTTAAAGTTATCCACGGGGATTCTTTTAGAAAGAAAAAGGGACTATGCATAAAAGATGAAGACCATCATTTAAATCAACGTAAGAATATATAAAACAGTCGTTGTTCACAGCAAGATCATTTAGAATTCAATAAAATCTCCTTTCAAGAGTACATGTAATTTTCCAAATGTTTTCACCAGCATAGTCCTCGAATGAAAAGTTTCCATCACATAACAAGTACGAATTCATTTCATGGGGCATTGGATTCTCATACTTGTGCTCCTTCAAGTGAGATCGTCACTCACATTTCATAGTAATGTCCAGGTCCTTTCATATTCAGTGGACATTTTCCCTCGTCAGGGTGTTCTAGGGTTCACACTTCTGAGTCTACTTCCTATAAATTAGGGTTCCTGTGCCATGGGTCTATCCCTGATTGGTACCGCAAGTACATGGTTGTTGCCGTATAGTTTTAACATCGATCCCATAGAGACCAACTATAGTCTATCGAGTTTTAACCTATTATAAAAGGCTAAGCAACCAAATTTTCAATCGGTTGTCTCAACTGTCACTATTTAACTATTGGAAATTCAATAGGATCAAAAACATCTAGGGAATTGATTCGCCTAGTAAAGAGCTAGATCGTTGGATTTAAATATACACTTTGTCTAAATTACATTATTCAAAGGAGTGTAATCGAACTAAAAAGTCAATCTTTTCTTTCGAAACAAACTGGATTGCCTAAACTAGTCCAATTAAAATTCTTTCAAATATCTTTGGTTTAGTCTTGATTATGGGTTCTTGATTGCTAGAATTTACCTCTCAACAAACAACTATCTTTCAAATATGTAATTGCCCAATCCTAAATCATATTTATTTATTTAATTAAGTTATGTTACTAATTTTTTACATTTATTTATCTTTCAAATATGTAATAGCCCAATCCTAAATCATCCAAGTTGGGAGAATTCAATTTGGACGCCACTTTGCAATTCAGGCTTCATTTACCGTAATAATTTCAGGCGAATTGATGTTAGGCCCTGATAAAAATGATTAGGTGACAAATTATTTTTCATAATGTTACAAAATTTTAATTTTTAACCATACAAAAATTTGGGCCCAAATTCATTAAGTTTCGTCCAATTCATTCGGGCCCGATTTACGGCCCGATTCATTTTGGGCTCAATTATGGTATGAAGATTTTGGTGCAATTAAATTAAGTTGGTCACCATCATTTGTACCTAATTTTAATTAGCAAAAAAATATTTTGGGAAGGATTAATTTTCAGCCAAGTGAATATAATTAGCTTGAGATCATTTTCCAACCAAGTAAAAAGAACAAAAATCCAACTTCACCACTTCTTCCTCTTCCTCCACCCCATGGCTGGCCCCCAGTTTTTGCCCAGCCAATGCTGTTGCCACTCCCAGCCACCACCAGCTGGCCAGCCACTACCCTGTGCACTACTAGCTGCCACCGCAACTCCCACCACCACCAAACACGACATCCATCTTCATATATTCAAGCTTAAAGTGAGTAACTTTGTTACTTATCTTATTGATTTAGGTTTTGATTCTTTGTTTTATGTTGGATTTGATTATAGATCATATTATCTTTATATAAATAAGAATTATTTTGATGTTTTAATTGTTGATTAAGCTCGAAAGGATGCAAGAGTTGAAGTTGTTCATGATCATGCAAGCTTAAGTTTGAAGTGATGGATATGGATTGTTTTGTACTTAATGTTGTGATCTATAGCATGAAAAATGGATTTAAAGTTGTTGATCTTGTTAAATCCATTTATGGTGATTTGGATGGAAACTTGAATGTGGCATGACCTAGGGTTTCATGATTATTCATGGTGTAACTTGATTTTTGAAATCAAGTATGTTATTTGGATTGAATTAGATGTAAGTTAAAGGTTGGATGTGTTATTGACTTAAAAGGATGATGTTATATGAGTTTTATCAAAATTATTGAATTATGAAAAATTCCATAAGTGGCCAAAAGAGCTTGTTTGAATTATTAATGCAAATAAGTGAGGTTATGGAAGCATTCTAAGTGTTTTTATGGAAAGACGACAACAACAACAACGACTTCCAGTATAAGTTCCACTTTCGCTGGGTCTAGGGGATCTAGATGTAGGCAACCTTACCTTTACCGGCAATCTTACCCGTAGAGAGGCTGATTCCAAGAGACCCATAAAAACAAAATTTTGTAAAAACATTTATAGGAGAAGGATTTTGTGAAATTATTTTATGGAGAAAAACTAAGGATAAGCCTCAAGAAATGAATTAAGAAATACAAAAAGAATCAAGTAGCAGTAACTATGTAGACGTAAGTACAACAAGGCAGAGGAAGATACTGTACATTAACAAATAGAGGTGGGCATACAATGTCTCTTGCCAGACGCATGAACTACCTGCATGCAAACATGACATGTAGTGATTTTGAGTAATATGGATTTATAAGCTAATGAGAGGGAACAAGCTTTGTCACATGATTTTAAGGAATGATTTTAGATTGGGATTTATGTAAAAAGAAATAGGAAAGCAAAAGCAGTGTGGCTGTGAGCTGGTAGAAAACAGGGGTCACTTTGCCAATAAACTGGTAATGATTGGACCAGCAAAAAATTATGATTTTGGGTGAGTATATAGGCCTATGAGTTATCTTTCAAGTACCTTTTGAATCACTTCATTATGAGTCATGTAGAAAATGTTATGGTTGTTTTTCTAATATTGTGTAGCACAAACCAAGCTGTGCACAGTTGTATTCTAACCCAATTTTAAGAACCTTGCTATGGTGATTATGTTTTATACTATGAATGAACATTTTGAGAGACTTTTTAAGCTTTTCAAATAGGGGTTTTATAGCTTAATTGGAGGTCAGGAGTGAAAGATATGAATTTTCTAAAGTAGACCTTCAAATGGTAACATGAGGGAAGAAAGAAATCATGGCATTTGGAAATATTACAGATGTTTCTACATAATTGTGGATATTGCAAAGAAATTACAGTATATCAGTGAGTTATCTTTCAAATGCCTTTTGAATCACTTCATTTCGAGTTATGTGGAAAAAAGTTATGGCCGTTTTTCCAGGACTGCGCAGGATGGACCCAAGCTGTGCACAGTTATGTCCTAGCCCAATTTTAAGAACCCTACTATGGTAATTATGTTTTATACTATGAATAAAAGTTTTGAGAGACGTTTTATGATTTTCATATGGTGGTCTTATAGCTCGATTGGAGGTTGGGGGTGAAAGATATGGATTTTCTAAACTAGACCTTTAAACGGTAATATGAGGGAAGAAAGAAATCATGGCATTTGAAAATATTTTTAGGAGCTTCTACATAATTATGGATATTACAAAAAAATTACAAAGTTTAGTGAGTTTAACAATTTTCATTTTGTATAGAAGCTTGCTTGGGGTGGAAAACCAAGTTAAATGGACATGAGAATGAAATTGGAGAAGTAAAGAGGGTAATGACACAAGCTAAGGTTATGTGAGCTTTCCTAAGCCTCACAACATCCCTTGTCATTAAACCTTCTATTATTTATTTTAGAAACATCAAAAGCCTATATTCCATTTGTATCCCTTAAAATACTTCTATTATCACCTCAATTATCTCATTTGGTCTATTTTGCTTCAATTTGTTTTACTTCGATTTCAATGGCCCTAACTTATTTATTTTTCAAAATCATTTTAGTATAACTTATCTTATATTGAATTGTTTGAATTGTAGATTCCCTTTTTAATAATCAATTTCCATAAAGTTACTATGGGAGCGAAAGTTGTTTACTAACTGCATTTACCTATAACTATGTTTCTTAAGCAGAAACGGGGCCTAGTCTATCGTTTTCCATTGTGTATAAGTATTATCAAGTGAGATTGCATTTTAAAGGTTTCAGGTATGTTTATTACCTGTATCATTAGAAATCAGCATATATTTATCAAAATGATAATGTTTTGGTAAGTAAATTAGTGAATCAGTTTAATCAGTGATTTGTCATATAATTAGTAAACCCATTAGTTATTAGTTACAGGGCATTGCCCTTCAGTTACCCATGTGGCTTCGGGCCAGATCCCCCGATCGACTTGGCAGGTGTACACCTATCCATAGATCGTAACAGTATCAAAGGGTTCACTATCAGATAATAACTAGCAATTGCAGTTTACATTTATTTCATTAACTACTTTAGTTTAAAATGTATTGCAAAGTGGGCGCCTAATCAATTTACACAGAGTTCTTTTATAAATATAGGAATGCATGTCTTGAACTTTGACTCACAGTTCGAAATATTTTTCATGGTTCATTTTAGATAAATGCTTAGTGAATTACTCTCATGCTAGCAAATCAGTTGAAGAAAATAAGTTGAGCAAAGGAATCTGGATGGATCAATAGTGACATAGTACATGCATATTTTGAAGCTATATTTTGAAATTTTCAGTGGATAGGGGTGTAGATTATATGGTGAATTGTTTTACTTTGGTGTATAAACCTTATACTGGTTAGCAGTTGACTGTATGAGGTTTGATCATGTATGAATGTGTATAGTTGAAGCTATGTCAAACTATATTATTTCTAGTACTCATGTTTCAAGCCTTGTACTTTTAGGTGGCGGTAACGCCCTGATCATTGGGTTTATTGGTTAAAATTGAGGAAATTAGAATAGTGATTGCAAACTGTGGAACATATTCAATTTAAGGGCATTACAGTTTTTGGTATCAGAGCCAGGTTGATTTTCTTTGATGGGATATAGAATATGGAGAGTAGAGTTTGGGGTGTGAGAAGGTTGGTTACTAAAGGTCATTTATATATATCATTGGAGATTTATAACATTAGATATTTATGACAGCAGAAATGCCTATTTATCTCTCCCATGTTCTTCACTCATGTTTCTCCTTATTAGATGGATCCATATGCATTGAATATGATGTGAGGTACTTCTATAGCCAATCACATCTCTTTACATGCGAGTATGGTAGCCCACATGCAAACACTATTCCTGAGTTTCATAGTGTTATGGTCCACACACGTAGGCTGTTGTGGACCTTATCTGTAATTAGCCCTTGGGTCAAGTCTAGGACCCGATATCATGACTTTATGATGACACGAGACTTAGGCTAACATTATCACTGAGCTGTTATTATGGGAGAAGTTAGAGCCGAGAAAGAATAACATGGATATTCTGCAGTATATATTTTCATTTTACTTTGTATCTCCCCCACTACCACCACCTGCACCGAGCACTCCTCAGCCGCCTGACAACCCAAAGCCATTGGGACCTAGAGAGGGGATCCTTGTATCTGATTGATCAAATGAAGTTTACATTGTTATGGATTTCCCTGATACTCTATAGTTTAGCTCTGATGGTGACCTCATAGAAGACTCAGAGAAGGACCCTAAATTGGAGGAGCATTAGCTTGATCATGATGATGAGAATGCAGAGATTGGTGTTTCAGACAACAGTTTTGACTCGGGCGAGGAGCCTGGGGATGAGTCTGACCTAGACTATGATCCATATGAGGATTATTAGATTAATTTATATTTTATGTTGACATCCAGATATATTACTTTTTGAGACCACATGTATATAGTATACCCAGTTGGATAGATGAATTTTGTGCAGGTTATGACATTACATATAGTTAGAGAGGTCTTTCCAATTATGTTGACTAGTGTACCTACTTTTGGGCATGTGGCGGACTTAGTCTATTGGGGCTAAGTAGTGTTATAATTAGGAGATAGGTGTAAAGCTTGACCTTGGGTGGTCAGTTGGATATGATATTCTTTGTGGAACCATGTATATGTAGGCACACAAGTAATTATGGCAATGATATAATAGAGCTTGGTGTTATATTTTAATAATACTTGGGCCATGCTAGTTTTATCTATTGTGTTTGTGCATCTTACATGTTGGTTGCAGTTGGTTGACTGAATTACTCAGCTGATGGATCGTTAGAATTTTAGAATATATGTAAAACAATACAGAAACCCACAGAGAGGAAAATTCAGATCCTGATCAGGGGTTAGGTGACCAAGTTTTGTGTAATGTGCCAATAACCCTTAGTGGAATACCCTCAATTCCCTTGAGTTGGTTGGCAATGTGGGAACTCTAACTATTAACAGACCTTGGTGTCTGAGCTGATGAAGCCAATACCCCTAGCAGCTTCTGAAATCTCTCATAAAGTTAATAAATTAGCAGATAGGTGGGGCGATGTAACCCTAAATTATATGATGGAAAGTTTGACCCAGTGGAGCTAGAAGCATGGATTAGAGGGATTAAAAAGATTTTCACAACAGTAGAGGTTTCAGAGAATAAAAAGGTGAACATTGGAGCATTTTACCTAACTGAGAAAGTAGACTTTTCATGAAACAGTGTTAAGGATAGGCTCTTAGGGCCTGATTTCACTTGGAGTAGATTTCTGAAAGAACTAAAGATGAGTGGTAGTATGACTATGATGTAGTATGATAGCAAATTTATAGAACTATCTAGGCTTGTTCCGGAGTTTATGTCACCTAAAAGACTGAAAATGAGGAGAGTTGAAGAGGGATTGTCTTTCTATATTCGTAACCAGCTAGCTAGTTAACTAATTGTTACCTATCAAGAGTTAAATGAGTGAAGACTGAGTTAAGGGCCTTAAACCCGATTAATCAGAAGAGGAAGTTGACCAAGCATGGAGCTATGAGCGAGATTGTAAAGTGGAAGAAGTTTGCTCCCGCTCCTCCCAAGAATCATCCAGCAAGCTTAGTAAAGTCCTGTGGGAAATGTGGAAGAACTACCTACCCCACTCCTGAGTGCCGAGTGTGAACTAATAAATACATGTGGTGCGGCAACCTGGAGCATCTCATTATTGCCTATTTCCGAAGATTTAAGGCTATAGACAAGGGCTCCCACCTTTAATGCCCGCAACGGTAGGAAGGGCTTATGTGTTGAGCAAGAAGGAAGCATTCACCTCTGGTACGGTGGTTACTGGAACTCTCTTTTTAATTTCAAAGCTATTTTGCATATTAATTGATTCAATTGCCACTCATTCATTTATATCCACTCGATATGCCATGGAACTAAACCTTGAAAATAAGGAGACAGAAACCAATTATAGAATTAAGTTACCCAATAACTCTAGAGTTTAGTGTCTTATCTCTTCTAAACTTATTCCAATTAGTATTGATCGTGTAGTATTCCCTGAAGTTTTAATTCAATTTGATCAGACTTTGATATCATTCTGAAAATAAGCTGGTTATGTACTCATGGGGTTAAGATGGATTGTGAGAACCTTAAGGCTATTTCAAGAGATGAACAAGGGAGAGAAATATGTTTTATGGGCAAAGAGAGAAAATACCTTATCCTTTAAATTCTGTTATGAAAGCAAGTGATCTCTTATGTTAAGGATATATTGGGCATTGATGTTGTACTATTGACACTCAACCATAGGAAGAAGAAGCAGAAGATATCCCTATAGTTTGTGAATTTAGAGATGTTTTCCTAAAGAATTACTAGGACTATCCTGCAAAGAGAAATTGATTTTGAGATTGAAATTAATCCCTGATGCCTAACGTATCTCTAAAGCCCCATATCATATGGCCCCAACAGAGCTTAGAAAACTGAAGATTCAGTTAGATGAGCTATCACAGAAGGGATTTATCAAACTAAGTGTGTCAGCATGGAGTTCCCTAGTTCTATTTGTGAAGAAGAAAGAAGGAGCCTTGAGGATGTGTATTGATTGCAAGGAGCTGAACAAGATCACCATCAAGAACAAATACCCATTGCCCTGAATAGATGGTTTATTTGCTCGACTATAAGGAGTAGGTGTCTTTTCCAAGAATTATTTGAGATTAAGATACTGTTAACTTAAGATTTTCCAGAAGACATTTCCAAAACCGCACTTAGGACCAAGTTTGGTTACTATGAATCCACCGTGATGCCTTTTGATCTGACAAATGCCCTCATGACCTTTATGGATCTTATAAATACAGTATTTAGACCAAATTTGGGTTAGTTTGAGGTGATATTCATAGACAATATCTTGATTTACTCAAAAGACAGAAACGAACACATTACCCATTTGAGAACGGTGTTGGAGATCTTGAGGGAACATCAATTACATAGCAAATACAAGAAGCGGGAGTTCTGGTTAGAAGAAGTGGTATTTTTGGGATATGTGGTTTCAAAAGACGAGATTAAGGTTGATTTGCAGAAGGTGAAAGCAGTTACAAATTGCCCAAGGCTCACCAATGTTATTGAGATCCAAAAACTTTTCCGGTTTAGCAGGGTATTATCGAGTTTGGGAAGGATTTGTCAAAGATCATCTTCCTTGACCGATTTGTTGAAGAAAGCTACAAGCGAGTAAGAAGATAAAGTGGTAGTTTATACCTTCTAACAGTTTAAGTCTTATGACAGAAATCACCATACTTATGACCTCGAATTAGCTGTCGTGGTCATTGCACTGAAATTTTGGAGACATTACTTATATGTGTACCCTGTGAGATCTATATTGATCATCAAAGCTTGAAGCACATTTTCACTCAGAAGAAACTTAGCCTAAGACAAAGGCATTAAATAGAATTGCTTAAAGGTTATGACTTGCAGATCCAATATCACCCATGAAAGGCAAATATTGTGGCAGATGCACTGAAAAAGAAGGCCTGGGATACCCTTAACACTATAGTCATTACTCAGTTGAACCTTTTGAGGAGGCTTGAGAACTTGAATGTTCTATTAGTGTCATATGGGCAAGCATCTAAAAATATCGATGGATCTAACTCTTTTAAGTTGGAGACCATAGTACTTTATAACCTCGGACCAATATTTGTATTTAAAGAAAGCATCGAATGCCCAACGGTTGATGTTATGAAAGTATTAGCAGAGAAATTCACGCGAAACATCAGGGTAAAATAATGCAGACATTGACGAGAAAATCATCTTTTGGGTCATGAAGATCTTTTTTAACATTCAATGAAGTGACATACATAAGAAGACTCTTGAAAATAGGCTATTGGAACTGGCAGAAAAGCTATGCTGATGAAAGAAGGAAATCCCTGTAGTTTTAGGTAGATGATAAGGTTTTTCATAAAGTTTCACCAACTAAGGTTATAAGGAAGTTAAACTGCAAATTGAATTAAGGCCAAGATCTATTGGACCATATAAATTTATTGAAAGATTGAATCCCATAGCATGTCGACTAGATCTACTTATAACTCAAACATGTGTACAACGTGCTCTTTACCTCACAACACAGGCAGTACATTCCAAATCTCGATCATGCTATAGTATCTGAACCCATCGAAGTTACTGGAGATCTAGTATATGAAGAGTACCCAGTCCAAACACTAGACCCATGATTAAGCAGCTACGTATGAAGCAGATACCCTTAGTCAAAGTACTTTGGGCAAATCATTCGTCCTCAAAAGCCACTTGGGAAAAATGAGGAAAAAGTGAAAGCCAAGTACCCATACTTAATTGAGATACCTTGCATGTTTTGACAAAGTTCATAAGTTTCGAGGACAAAACTTGTTAAAAGAGGAAGGGTGTAATAGCCCGACCCTAAATCATATTTATTTATTTAATTAAGTCATGTTATTAAATTTTCATATTTATTTATCTCATTTAATCATCCCGGTTGAGAGAATTCATTTTGAGCCCCATTTGCAATTCGAGCTTCATTTACCGTAACAATTTTGGGTGAATCGATATTAAGCCCTGGTAAATATGATTAGGTGACAAATTATTTTTCATAGTGTCACAAAAATTTAATTTTTAACCATACAAAAATTTGGGCCCAAATTCATTAAGTTTGGCCCAATTCATTTGGGCCCGATTTGCAGCCTGATTCATTTTGGGCTCAATTATGGTCCGAAGATTTTGGTGCAATTAAATTAAGTTGATCGCCATCATTTGTACCTAATTTTATTTAGCAAAAACATATTTTGGGAAGGATTAATTTTCAGCCAACTGAATACAATTAGCTTGAGATCATTTTCTAACCAAGTAAAAAGAACAAAAATTCAACTTCACCTCTTCTTCCTCTTCCTCCGCCCCATGGCCGGCCCCCTAGTTTTTGCCCAGCTAGTGCTGCTACCACTCCTAGCCACCACTAGCTGGCCAGCCACCACCCCGTGCACCACCAGCTGTCAACCCAACTCCCAACTCCCACCACCAAACACCACCTCTATCTAAATATATTCAAGCTCAAAGTGAGTAACTCTGTCACCTATCTTGCTGATTTTGGTTTTGATTCTTGGTTTTATATTAGATTTGGTTATAGATCATGTTATCTTGATATAAATAAGAATTATTTTGATGTTTTAATTGTTGATTAAGCTCAAAAGGATGCAAGAGTTGAAGTTATTCATGATCATGCAAGCTTAAGTTTGAAGTGATGGATATGGATTGTTTTGTACTTAATGTTGTGATCTATAGCATGAAAAATAGATTTAAGCTTGTTGATCTTGTTAAATCCATTTATGGTGATTTGGATGGAAACTTGAATGTGGCATGACCTAGGGTTTCATGATTATTCATGGTGTAACTTGATTTTTGAAATCAAGTATGTTATTTGGATTGAATTAGATGTAAGTTAAAGGTTGGATGTGTTATTGACTTAAAAGGATGATGTTATGTGAGTTTTATCAAAATTATTGAATTATGAAAAATTCCATAAGTGGCCAAAAGAGCTTGTTTGAATTATTAATGCAAATAAGTGAGGTTACGGAAGCATTCTAAGTGTTTTTGTGGAAAGAATGATTGTAAAATATGCAAAGATGATCATGTAGTGATTTTGAGTAATATGGATTTGTAAGGTAATAAGAGGCAACAAGCTTCATTACATGATTTTAAGGAATGATTTCAGATGGGGATTTATGTGAAAAGAAATGGGAAACCAAAAGCAGTGTGGCTGTGAACTGGCAGAAAACAGGGGTGACTTTGCCAACAAACTAGTAATGATTGGCTCAGCCAAATTATGATTTTTGGTGGTTAGATAGATCTGTGAGTTACCTTTTAAATTCCTTTGGAATCACTTCATTCTGAGTTTTGTGGAAAATGTTATGGCAGTTTTTCTAAGATTGTGCAAGGCAGACCCAAGCTGTGCACAGTTATATTCTAACCCAATTTTAAGAACCCTACTATGGTAATTATGTTCTATACTATGAATGAATGTTTTGAGAGACTTTTTAAGCTTTTCAAATGGGGATTTTATAGCTCAATTGGAGGTCGGGAGTGAAAGATATGGATTTTCTAAAGTAGACCTTTAAACGGTAATATAGAGGAAGAAAGAAATTAAGGCATTGTGAAATATTATTAGGAGTTTCTAAATAATTATCGATATTACAAAGAAATTAGAATAGATCAATGAGTTATCTTTCAAATGCCTTTTGAATCACTTCATTCCGAGTTATGTGGAAAACATTATGGCCATTTTTCCAAGACTGCACAAGATGAACCCAAGCTATGCACAGCTGTGTCCTAACCCAATTTTAAGAACCCTACTGTGGTAATTGTATTTTATACTATGAATAAAATTTTGAGGGACTTTTTAAGCTTTTCATATGATGGTTTTATTGCTCAATTGGAGGTCGGGGGTGAAAAATATAGATTTTCTAAAGTAGACCTTCAAACAGTAATATGAGGGAAGAAAGAAATCATGGCATTTGGAAATATTATCAAGAGCTTTTGCATAATTATGGGTATTGCAAAGAAATTACAAATTTTAGTGAGTTCAACAATTTTCATTTTGTATAGAAGCTTACTTGGGTTAGAAGATCGAGTTAAATAGGCATGAGAATGAAATTGGAGAAGTAAAGAGGGTAATGACATAAGCTAAGGTTATATGAGCTTGGCTGAACATCACAACACCCCTCTTGTCATTAAACCTTCTATTATTCATTTTAGAAACATTAAAAACCCATATTCCATTTGTAATCGTTAAAATATTTTCAGTATCACCTCAATTATTTCATTTGGCCTGTTTTGCTTCAATTTTTTTACTTCGAGTTCAATGACCCTAACTTATTTATTTTTCAAAATTATTTTAGTATAACTTATCTTATGTTGAATTGTTTGAATTATGGATTCCCTTTTTATTAATCAATTTCCATAAAGTTACGAAGTATGGGAGTGAAAGTTGTTTACTAACTGCATTTACCTATAACTACATTTCTTAAGTAGAAACGAGGCCTATTCTATCATTTCCTATTGTGCATAAGTATTATCAAGTGAGATTGCATTTTAAAGACTTCAGGTATGTTCATTACCTGTATCTTTAGAAATCAGAACATATTTATCAAAATGATAATGTTTTGGTAAGTACATCAACGAATCAGTTTAATTAGTGATTTGTCATATAATTAGTGATCCCATCAGTTATTATTTATAGGGCATTGCCCTTTAGTTACCCATGCGGCTTTAGGCTAGATCCCCTGGCTAGCTTGGCAGGTGTACACCTATCCATAGATCGTAGCAGTATTAAGGGGTTCACTATCAGATAATAACTCGCAATTGCAATTTACATTTATCTCATTCACTGTTTTAGCTTAAAATGAATTGTAAAGCGGGCGCCTAATTAATTTACGCAGAGATCTTTTATCAATACAGGAATGCTTGTATTGGGCTTCTACTCACAGTTCGAAATATTTTTCATATTTTATTTTAGGTAAATGCTCAGTGAATGACCCTCACTCTAGTACACCAGTTAAAGAAAATAAGTTAAGCAAGAGAATCTGGATGGACCAACAGTGACCTAGTACATGCATATTTTGAAGCTATATTTTGAAATCTTCAGTGGATGGTGGTGTAGCTTATATGATGAATTGTTTTACTTTGGTGTATAAACCTTATGTTGGTTAGTAGTTAACTGTATATGGTTTGATCATGCATGAATGTGTATGGTTAAAGCTATGCCAAACTATGTTATTTCTATTACTCATGCTACAAGCCTTGTCCTTTTTGACAGCGGTAATGCCCCGATTATTGGGTTTATTAGTTGAAATTATGGAAATTAGAATAGTGATCGCAAATAATGGAACATGTTTAATTTGGGGGCGTTACAAAGTAGTCGTTATATTAAGTTTTAACTTGTTGTTCTAGTAGTGAGTTTCTCCTTTCAGTGCTTCACTCAACTATCTAGTGTATGCAACCTAATCTGGCCAAAACTGACTCACAACAGTTCATCCACAAGATAGAATTCAATTAAACTAATTGGATAAAGCAAATATATTGAAAAATAGAGATTCAACATCAGTACTTTGGCTAACAAGTCCCTAAATTAAGAAAAACTATTCACACATAATGGAAATAATCAACATCTAAACAAAAGTTCAAGAAAAGATTAGAAGGGGAGGAAAACATAGCAACTATGGTGGTCTTCGATGGCTTTCCAAACTCCACACCTCCAAGTTCCAATCCTCCACTTCAATTCCCTCTCTTACTCTAAAGAAAACTTAAAAAATCCTAAAACTAATGATAAAAGTGAGTATTGGATGCTTTGGTTTTCTATGCTCTCTCCTCTTTGCAGCCGAAACGAACCCTATTTAAGCCAAAATAAACTCTATTTAAGCATAAACTCAACCGTTCTCAGCCAAAACAGACCATGGCTTTCACTAAGGAGAGTCCATGATCATTTTTGTCTCAGCATTCTCTAGTTCTTCTTTCTTCTCTACGGGCATCGTAACTTGGGGACATCCATGGTGAGTCAAAACATACTCAATTGGGGCCAAAGTAAGGGCAAAAAGGTCCAAACATCTGCAAAGTACAGAAAAAAACCATACCTAAGTGTAAAACGGGAAAAAAGTATAGACTATAACATAAAGTTGATAATTCTCCCTAAAAATGCAGCAAAACAACCCTGAAATGAAGTGCATTCTAAGCATATATCAAACTCCACCATACTTGAATAGTTGCTTGTCCCTAAGCAACTATGAAAACCAAATCTAAAATGATAAACATAAGAAGCAGCATCTATAGCCTACCAACCCAAGTAGCTAGCCCAAAAGTGATGAAAAATACTACAAAAGAGATGAGGGAATGAAGTTTTCAAGATAAGGATAAATACCATCACATTAAACATTGAATCGATCACTCAAATAAGCTTAAACAATCATATGAGCACATACAATAAGGAGAGCTAAAGGAACCGGTCGACCCTCACTTTAGAAATGAAGCAATCATCACTCGTGTTGAAAAATATAATGTGGTTCTCTCAAATCTCTTTCCAAAGAATGAAATCTACCATAAGCTTCACAAGACTCTCAAATTCACCACCACGAAAATGAAATGCATGCTAGATAATCATGAGGACTTTGATGGGGTTGTAACGATGCTATAGGTAAAGGTAAGAGGAGAACAAATACGTTGGGATTTGTGGAGCTCAAAGCCAAAGACTATGAGTATGAATCATCTTCACCCAACTTTTCATAAAAATACTCCTCACACCAAACACCAATACGTCTCAAATACACAAAATAACCCCAAGTTGGTTGAGTATGCAAAATAATATAAAATTTAGACCAAATCCTTGTATTATTTTGCTCTTCTTTTTCTCTTTCAACACATTTTTTTTTTCATGTTTTGATTTTTCTTATGTTTTTCTTTTGTCTTTTTCTTATCTTTTCCCTTTTTTTTTAAAGATAAGAGAAGGATTATGACAGAGAAATTATGCACTTTGCAACACTTTTTTTAGCAACTCACAAAATTCAACCCAAATGACACCGAGGGAATTATCGCATAAATCCCTCATTGCATACAAACAAACCACACAAAATAACATCATCATTATGCACCAACTACTCCAAATCACGAATGAAACTATATAGTCTTCGCTAAAAAGGCAGAACATATATTTGGCCAATGTTCAATATTATAGGTTTGCATCAAGAAAAAGAAATGTCAAGGCTCAATAGGAGTAGCAAGGGATAAATCATAAGAAGGGTAGCTAGTTGGTCAATGCAGCTCACAAATTCAAAGAATGCCTCAATTATATAGCCTAAACATACATGCTAAATGTGATCTTAAACAAGAGTCAAAGCACGTTCTACACATTTGAAAACAAGGAAGAGCCACACATCAAAAAGAATATGAAACTAAAATAATGAATTAGTCCAAATAAGGCTCAAGCCTCACGGGACAACTACCAAAGCTCAATTAGTTCATTAGATCATATGTACTAAATATTCATGCAAAGATTCATTGAGTATTCAAATCGCAGTCAACATGATCAACAAAACATGAAGCATATTTCGAAAACTTATAATCAAACATTTATTCACAAATGGATATAGCAAAAAGGGTTAAGATAAGTCAAAGAAAGCTACTTAGTCTAAGACTCATCATTAGAGGATTTTATTTATTTATTATTTTTGCCTTTTTTTTTGTTGTGTTTTTTTGTTCTTTTTTTTTTCTTTCGACACAACAAAATGCAACCGAAATAAAGCTAAAACTAAGAAAAGAAACCTAAAAATAAAAAGAAAAACGAAATGATCAACAAAAATACAAATGACTCCTAAATGCAACACCTAAAATGTAAACTACTAACACATCCAAATCCAAATCACATACACATATTCAGACATGACTCCCCATGCTTAGAAAAAGCATTGTCCTCAATGCAAGGACATACAAATCAAAAGGGGAAGAAAAAGAAGAACTAAAAAGGAGGAGGAGGGAGAGAAGACGAGGGTGGGGATGAGAAATATGCCAATCTCGCCAAGTCACTAAAAAGGCCCTAAAATCTTGGAAGTATTAGTTTTGGGAGGCAATCATCGCACGGAGTTCATCATGCCACTCCTAGACTAAGTCACGGAGCGCGGTTTGTTTAGTTTGAATGTAAGTTTAGAGGGATGCCGGCTCCCCTTGAATGGACTGAAGGGTAGCATGCAAATCAGCATAATCAGAGGATAAGGATGGTTGGGATGAACTAGAGGCCCTTAAGTGAGGCAGGGGAGGAGGTGGTGCGGGTTGCACCAACTCTTCGCACCAGACAAAAAGTATAGATTAGCCTGGTTCAAGAGAGTGGTTCGTTCAACATTAGGGAAAGGCATGAGTCATTTCCCAGGATAAATCCAACAAACTCGGCAAGCCTCTACCGTACAAAATTTCATTTGTTCAGAAGTGGCTAAGTTCAATAGCTTAGAACTAGGAACTCTATCATTAGGGTTCGGTTCTATCCCTACAGACCTAGCAATGGGGGTTATAAGGCCCCCAATCACAATCCTCTGTGTGGAACTAGTGGCCGCACTATGTGACTGATTAATCAAGGATCGGGGTTAAGCCGATCATCTTTAAGCGTGCTATATAAGAAATATAACTCAGACAGGCGAGGCACATTCAAGCTATCCTCCCTCGCAAACAAACCACAAGTAAGCAATCTTTAGGCTCCTCGAATACAGGAGTTTCTAATGATAGTGCCTTTAGAGTTGCTCGTATCATCCAAAGATCCCAAAAATTTCATTCCAAAATGCATTTGACTTAAATTCTTTAGGGATATATTGATAGGCCAAGTCCAAACTCGGTGGAAAATCAAAAATGCTATTAAATACTCTAAAGTTTAATTCATAGAACTCCCCATTTAGATAGAAGAAAATGTATCCTTCTTGACAAGGAGGCCCACTCATGACCTCCACATGTAACATACTCAAAAATTTAAGGGTGAGGTCACGATAAGTGTGGTCCTTAATCTCTAAAAATTTTCCCATACCTCCCCTAGCAAACAACCAACGTATGTCATCTAACAAGCCCAACCTAGTCAACAAATCCTCGTCATAATAATGAGTAGCAACAACTAACTTACTAAAATTATTGTATCTAACAATATGGTTAGGATGTTTTAAACCAAGGGGGTTAGGGATATTGCCTTAGTTTCGTACATTTGTTGAGGTTCGGGAAGTCCGGGTTGCTCGTTGGGGGCTTGACTGGGTGTCCCCGCCTCTTGATTGGTTCTTGCCTTCTTCTTGGGCGCCATTGAAATGATGAATGGATGGGTGAAAGCTTAAAACTCTAACTAAAATAAAAATGGAAAAGAAAATAGGAAAAATGCAAAATTTGTGAAGATGAAGGTGAAATGGGAAGAAATATGGAAGAAAAAGAGGAAATTTGGAAGAATGGAGGTTGAAGTGGAGTTGTTGAAATTTGGGGTATGAAGGTGGGTAGAATGTGACAGAAAGAGTGCAAGAAAAGAGAAATTTCACGGAGACTCAGTGAAAAAGTGAAGAAAATGAGAAGAAATGGAACAAATTTGATGAAAAATGATGAAAAATTAAAGGTTTTAGAGGTGGGCGGTTATGGAGGTTTTAGAGAGAGAAGAAGAGAGTTTAGAGAGAGAAGGGATGAGAGGTAGAGAAAAATGAAGGGATGCTCGGGTTAAAGGGCATGAAAAAGCCTTGATCGCGGACGAAGAGCCTCACCACGGAAAGTAGGCTCCACCATGGAGGGTCCGTGGTGAGCTTTGTCTCTGTGATTTCTTTAGTTTTTCAGGTGTGCTACCAGAATCGGAATGGACACCATGAGGGGTCCATGAAGAGCTCTATCACAGCAACTAAAATTCCCTTATTATTTTTTTTGTGGTTTTTTGCTGATTTTTCACACTTCATTTTGCTGCTTTTCGCACTTTTACTTTGTTTTCTTTTGCTTCTATTTGCTCTTTTTTTTTTTACTTGTTTTTTCTTTTTTTTCTCAAACAAAAATAATACACTATATACAATCTAAGGAAAGAAAAACTAGTAAACCAAAAAAAAAAAAAACTTAGGTTACCTCCCAAAAGCGCTCTTTTAGGTTGGGAGTTCGACTGTCTCTTCTAGGAGGGTTCGGGATCAGAAAGATGGTGGATAGTAGGCTTGTCAATAGGTTCCCCTGCACTTCCTAATTTTCCTTTATCGCGGACCTCGAAATCAAAATCATGCACTAGAAGATTCCGTCTCACAAGCTCGGGATGGAGGTCCTTCTTTGCCATCAAGTGACTCCATTTAATGTGATCCGTGTACAGAATGAATTTATAGTGGGCTCCATCAGACGAGCCACTTCTAAGTTTGATTCTTAGGTCGAAGTCACACTCGATGTCATCAATAGGAGGCACGGACTACACTACTTAAGCAAACCTGCAATAATCACTCATAGACCCGTCATTATTATCATAAGTGTCGTCCTTGACTGCGCTAGGTGATGCAGGTGCATTGAACTCCACCCTAGCATAATTTAGGCCGAGGCCTTCAGGCATAACACATTTAAACATAAAAGGGTCAACATGTCACCAATCATCAAATGAGCTAATCTCATGAAAATCCATATCTTCTTCTAAAGCAGATGAAGGAGAAGGAATATTCTGGTTTTCAAACAAGACAAATTTAACATGACATTCCCTATATCAAATGTCAAATGTCCTCCCTTCCCATCAACTTTGTAACTCGAAATGGCCAAGAAGGGCTTCTCTAGATCAATCTAGGCATATGCATCTACGGCTATATCTAACACGATAAAAGTCATCAAGCACATAAAGAGCGCCCACTTTCACAGGGACATCCTCTAAAGTACCTACGGGGTATTTAATAGAATGGTCTGCCAATTCTAAAGATATGGTGGTGGGTCTTATTTCTCCTAGGTCCAGCTTTTTG